>CAUYQG010212652.1:0-34043 GCA_963574415.1 Tarsius wallacei | reverse complement strand
GGCGGAAGGATCGCCGGAGCCCAGCAGGTCGAGGCTGCGGTGGCCGGGAGCGGCCACTGCACTCCAGTCTGGGCGATGGAGTGAGACGCCAACTCAAAAACAAAACAAAACAAAAAAAACTCAAAGACAATGGATAAGGCTGGAATCTAATAACATGTGTACTATGTTTTTTCTGAAACATAATTTTTTCCAGTTTCCCACTTCTACTATGGATAAATCATAGTAGAGCCAATATATTTGCAAAATAAATTTTGGTGTTATTATTCTTGGTCTGATTGCATAAAATGCAGCAATAATATTGATTGGTCATATAGGCTTTTTTTTTTAAGAGATGGAATCTCACTCTGTCATCTAGGCTAGAGTGCTGTGGGGTGACATTGCTCATTACAGCCTTGAACTCATGGCCTCAAGCAACCCCCCTGACTCAGCCTCCTAAGTATAGGAAGGCTACAAGTGAGCACCACCATGCCTGGCTATATTTTTTTATTTTTCAATTTTTTAGAAAGAATGTCACTTACTATGTTGCCTAGGCTGGTCTTGAACTCCTGGCCTCATGCCATCTTCCCACTTCAACCTCCCAAGTAGCTGGGATTACAGGTGTGGACCACCACGCCTGGCATATAGGCTCTTTTTAAGTTGGCTTTGCTGGCTTTTTTAATAAGGAATTTTGGATTCGACTTTTAAAACCTTTGAGGCTAGGGAGCTATGCCAAGGAATCATCAGTAGATTGTGCCTGCCATACCTGTGTGAATCCAGTGAATTCCTCTCTTTTCAAAGTTCCCAATATATTCTGAGGTTGCTGGGACTATCTGAAAGTAACATTTTTTACTTATCACAGGGTCAGGAACTTTGTAAGGGAACTATGTAGACAAGGTAAGGTACCAAGTCAGTCTTTTCAAGCAGCTTTTTTTTTTTTTTTTTTTTTTGAGTTGGAGTCTCACTCTGTCTCCCAGACTGGAGTGCAGTGGCCGCTCACTGCAGCCTGGACCTGCTGGGCTCCGGCGATCCTTCCGCCTCAGCCTTCCAAGTAGCTGGAACTATAGGCGCGCGCTACCACGCCCGGCTGATTTTTTGATTTTTATTGTAGAGATGAGGTCTCGCCAAGTTGCCCAGGCGGGTCTCGAACCCGTGGGCTCAGACAATCCACTCACCTTGGCCTCCCAAAGCGCGGGATTACAGGCTGAGCCACCGAACCTGGCCTCAAGCAGCTTTTTATCAGCTCTATAAAGTCAACGTGAATTGTTCAAAGCAGTCTGGTGATCATATCTGAAAATATATCATTTCAGTTAAAGCCTTGGTAAAATAACCACTGTATCCAATTGTGTCCTGTTATGATAGAAAACAGATTCTTCTTGAACTTACATAAATAAATAACTATATTGCCATAAATTAAGAATACTTACAAATAGTTTCCAGTTTTTAGAAAAATCAGGTATAGGAAAAGGTAAATGTTCCAATTTTTTCACAAAAGTATACTTTATCCAATAGCTGTAAGCTATAAGTAGCTCAAAAGAAAAAAAAAAATTGTTGACTTTAGAAAAGGCATAGAAAGAATTAGCAGTGTTCTAAACAAAAAGTTATAAAAAAGCATTTCAGACCTGTATCAGTTTCCTACCATGTAATTAACTTTTGATTTTCTTGATGTTGGGTTAACAATCTTCATAAGACCCTCAGGTTTTTTTTTTTTTTTTAGGGTTCTGGAGGTGTTTACCTAATCCAATATTATGATCTCTAAAGTTATTAGAAACCTGTATTCAAGAATGTCAGTGTTTTAAAACATGAATTTCCTTGAAGAAGAACCAAATTTTTAACTTAAACCACTTTTGGTGAAGTAAAACAATAATTGTCTGTAGATGGCAAATGACTTAGAATAGCCATAGTTAAAGACATAATTGAAAAGGAAATAGGCTGGGCTTGGTGGCTCAGCCTGTAATCCCAGTACTTTGGGAGGCCGAGGTGAGTGGATTGCCTGAGCCTGAAGGTTCGAGACCAGCCTGGGCAACCTTGTCTCTATAACAAATAAAAAGATAGCTGGGCGTGGTCGCGTGCACTTGTAGTTCTGGTTCCTTGGAAGGCTGAGGCAGAAGGATCACCAGATCCCAGCTAGTCAACGCTGGGGTGGCCACGAGCGTGCCACTGCCCTCTATCCTGGGCTACAGTGTGAGACTCCAACTCAAAAAAAAAAAAAGGAAATTTGTTTTTTTCCTGTGGCATACAACAATTTGACATAATAATCATAAATATGAGTCATAACACATGCCAAGAAATCAGCATTTTTAGAATTTCATACAATTTGGAGTAATTGTAGCAAATTTATACCAAAATTGTTCAAAGAAAAATATCATTTCTTATTTGGCAATGATTCCCATGTGATTCTTATATATCAAATAAGCTAAATTTCAAATTTTAGAATTTGAAATTTGATTTTGGGAAGTTTATCAAATATCAAAAGTTTAAAACACTTGATTAAAACAGGATCACAAGCCACTGTAAAATAATAGTCATTCATTTAGCTAAAGTGATAGTTAAAAGATTTTAAAAACAAAAACTTATTCTTTGATAGAGAGGAGAGAGGTTCAGTTTTCTTTTTTCTTTTCTTATTTTTTTTTTTTGAGCAAAAGTCTCACTCTATCACCCAGGCTGGAGTGCAGTGGCATGCTCATGGCCACTGCAGCCTCGGCCTGCTGGGCTCAGGCTATCCTTCTACCTCAGCCTCCTAAGTAGCAGGAACTACAGGTACATGCCACCACACTTGGCTAATTTTTTGATTTATTGTAGAGACGAGGTCTCATCAAATTGCCCAGGCTGATCTTGAACCCCTGGACCTCTTGCCTCCACCTCACAAAATGCTGAGATTACAGGAGCTACTGTGCTGGACAGAGGCTCAGTTTTTTAAACAATCAAAAGACATAATAAAGATAGCCTGCCTTATTAATACTACATAGAAATCTTGTTCAAAAGAGAAAACCAAATTCTACATTTGCATCAGTGGCAAAGCTAATATTAATAAAACCTTATAAACAGGTTAATCTCATCTCAATCAGTTTGACCACACAAGATACAATTTCCAACAAACCTTTTATAACCTTACAATTTTTCCGCCAACTTTTTATACCTATTTAGGTTTGTCTCTTAATATTTTTATTCCTTCAATTTAAAACAACCTTTGAATAACCTGTAAACTAGGAAACGTTACTTTTCCTTTGACAAAAATCACGTTCGTTTCTTACAATCTTTTGTTAACCAAAAACACATCTTACTTTTCTTATACACTTTGCATGCAAAATTGTTCTTCTTGTATCTAGTACTTTTAATTATTTATATTAATTACAGTGTTAACTCTTAGCAACCCTAATTTTGAGTGAAAACCTAGGAAGTGAGCAATTTTCACTGTCAGTCACATAGTAACAATTTATAGGTATGTTGCCAGGTGGGCGCAGGGTAACTGTGGGTTCTTTGACCTACCATAGAAATTTCAGAGCAGATCCAAGTATAGTTTTAATACAGAAATTATGAGAGAGAGAGAGAGAGACAGATTGACAGACAGACAGATGGAGAGACGAAGAGACAGAGAGAGAGAGAGAGAGAGATGCCTGACAGGTATCTTAAGAGTAAGACTATGCATTTGCTTTTGACCAGAAGCTTGATATATTCATGCAATGATTATTACACTATGAGCTAAAGGATGGGCTACAGGTATCTGGTCACAAGAATATTTGATTACTATATATCCACCTTTGATGAGCTAAGGGGGTTGACTTTTCCTGAATGCACATTTTGCCTTTGACAGGAAACTTGATAGACTTTTACAATGATTCTTACGCTAACCATGAACTGAAAGGGTGGGTTGTTCTGTTAAGTCCACATTCCAGCCTGCAGGGTGATCAGGCCTGTAAGAACGATGTCTGAACACTTACCCTATTTTAAAATTACCTACAAGAAACTTATCTATGTCTAACCTACACTGAATGACCTACCTCAACTATGCATTTAATAATTTTTAGAAACATAGGCTTTTTAATGGAACAGCTTTTCAGTGTGAAACAGGACACATTTACTAACAAATCTGAATAACTTGTGTTTCTCGAAAGTAAGAAACCAAAAATATATGAGTTTAAACTCATATTTAGTAATTAATGTCTTAGCATCGCAGCTTATTTGGAAATGATCTAGATATTTAATGAATTATCTTTTTTTTTTTTTTTGAGTTGGAGTCTCTGTCGCCTAGGTTGGAGTGCAGTGGCACACTCACAGCCACCCCAGTGTCAACCTGCTGAGCTCCAGTGATCCTTCTGCCTCCGCCTTCCAAGTAGCTGGAACTACAGGTGTATGCTACCACGCCCGGCTAATTTTTTATTTATTGTAGAGACGAGGTCTTGCCAAGTTGCCCAGGCTGGTCTTGAATCCGTGGGCTCAGGCAATCTACTTGCCTCAGCCTCCCAAAGTGCTGGGATTACAGGCTGAGCCACAAAGCCTGACCTTTTTTTGGTTGTTATTGTTAGATTAGACAATGTAGTTTATTTAGAAAGTAAATTAGAGAAGAAGAGGAGAGAGGAGAGAGAGATTCACCTTCCCAAAGTAGGGGAGGGGGACAAAGCCAGGAAACATGGCCTGGCCATAGCTTAAAGAGCACATGGCCACACCATAGCTTAGCAAGGCAATGACTAATGAATATCATTTACTTTGGCTTAGCAAAATTCTAAGGGTATAGTTACAAAAAAAGATTTGTGAAACCTTTTTAAGTAAACATATTGTAAAACATAATTATTAGTAAATGTTTATAAAATTCCATTTGCATTCATGTAATTTATTCATTCTTAACAATTATTTCATTTATATTCATGTAATTTATTCATTCTTAACATTTTGGAAAGTTTTATGAGACATTAGACAAATCTAGCTATCATCTCAAGTTAAATTTTCTATTAACTTTTTTTTTTTTTCTGAGCCAGGGTCTTGCTCTGTCACCCAGGCTGTAGTACATGGCACAATCATGGTTCACGGTAGCCTTGAACTTCTGGGTTCAAGCAGTCCTCCTGCCTCAGCCTCCTAAGTAGCTGAGATTACAGGTACATGCCACCATGCCTAGCTAATTTTTTATATTTTTGTAGAGATGAGATGTAACACAGTTACCTCAAATCTGAGAGGGCTTGCTTGTAATGTTTACCTATTCCAATGAAGTCACCTGGAAGTCCAGCAGGGAGAGACATTGGTTTGTTTGTTTATTTATTTATTTTGAGTTGGAGTCTCACTCTTTTGCCCAGGCTGGAGTGCAGTGGCATGCTCACGGCCACCGCAGACTCAAGCTGCTGGGCTCAGGTGATCCTTCCGTCTTAGCCGTCCAAGTAGCTGGAACTACAAGTATGTGCCACTATGCCTGGCTAATTTTTTTTTCTTTGATTTATTGTAGAGATGAGGTCTTGCCATGTTGCTCAGGCTGTTCTCGATCTCCTGAGCTCAGGCAGTCCTCTCCCCTCTGCCTCCCAAGGTACTGGGATTACAGGCATGAGCCACTGTGCCCAGGTGAGACATTGATTTATTAAAACTTATGGGAGGCACCAGTGGTGGCTGATTGGTGAAGAATCCATGCCTGGGGACATGTAGAGTAAACAGTTTTATAATCAAAGCAAGCACATCATTCAAATTCCTGTACTGTGTTTATGATCACATTGATTAAGAGTGATGACTACGTTATCTTCAGATTTGCCTGGTCATCTGCATCCCATGACTCATTACTGGAAATATGCATATCTTTCAGAAACCAGCTTTGGCCAGAGGCTGCTCCCTGAGGGAGAGGGAAGAAAGAAGCCAGTTATAGAGGAAAATAATGTATGTCCAGATGATACTTCACGTGGGTTCTTGCTTTCTTGCCCAGATGGTCTTGAATGACTTGCCTCACATGATCTTCCCCCCCTCAGCCTCTCAAAACTCTGGGATTACAGGTGTGAGCCACTATGCCTGGCATCTATTAATCATTTTAAAATTACCGCGTGTTGGCCAGGTGTGGTAGCTCACGTCTGTAATCCTAGCACTTTGGGAGGCAGAGGTGAGAGGATTGCCTGAGCTCAGGGGTTCGAGACCAGCCTGAGCAACATGGCGAGACCTTGTCTCTATGATAAATCAAAAAAATTAGCCAGGTCTGGTGGCGTATGCCTGTGGATCTAGCTACTTGGAAGGCTGAGGTGGAAGGATCACCTCAGCCCAGCAGGTTGAGGCTGGGGTGGCCTTGAGGGTGTCACTGCACTCCAGCTTAGGTGGCAGAGTGAGACTCCAACTAAAAAAAAAAAATTTGTTAAACAAATATCATAAAAGCAAGAAACTTAACATTAAATACATGCATACTTTGTTGATAACTCAGAAAACAGTTATTTTAATTAAACCAACAATATTAAAGTAGTTTATTTACCAAAAGATTACTAAAGTCACTAAAGTGAACTTGAAAAGCATTTGGGCTAGTTTTTTAATTTATGAGCACTCATTTATTTATAAATCAATTGGGTATCATATAGACAATATGCAAACAGATATGTATGCATAAGCATATAGACAAACACAAATAAAGACTTTATGTCTTTAATTTTAAAATTTTAGGTATAAGATAGGTAAAACTCACTAGTTTAAAAGGACAGTTGGATTCAAAATGTGCCTTTATAAATGAAAGGTTCAAGTTTATCTTTCCACAAGGCTGAGGCCCTCACTGAGATTTAGAGAAAATAGGGTAGCAAATTTATATCCCAAAGCCCAGGAAGATTAGAAAAATGGATGCCATATTAACACAAAATCAAGAGAATTTACCATAGGATTTTATTAGGATGCATTCCGATGAACCTGGGGAAAATTTAGAAACCTTTTTAAAGCAGCCAGCTGAATTCCAGAAAGTAGTATTTTGGAGACCAATTTTACTAGATACGTGGCTTTTTAATTTAGCCTTTATTTTTCAACTGGACCACAGGGCAGAGCTTATTAATGAATAGGGCCAAGGAAACATTTGCAGTTTATAGGGGCTAATAAATACTGTATATGTGAAAAGCAGGCACAACTGGAAGGCAGACCATCTAGATCTTTAAAAATCAAATATCCCACTTTTACACTGAATCCAGGTCCCCCAAAAGAGGGAAATGTCATGAGACCAGGTTATGCAATGCTTCCACGGTGAATCTTGCTACAAAGACATTCCCCTGAAGCTGGCAGAAGACCCAATACCAATCAGCTTGCTCTATGATCTGTCCCTATCCCATGGGAGCCTTATCCCTGGGTGGTGAGCACTTTCATAGCCTTGAGTGTTCAAACTGTGCCTTTTAAAACAAATCCAAATGTGCAAATAAATGAATAGCTCCCTGCAATAAAAATCATTCACTACAACTACTGTCAGCCACTGCAAAAACTGCAGTTTTTGATAGTGACTTACCAGCCATTACACACACAAAGGTCAAGTTTTTTTTGTTGTTGTTTAGTTTTTTTTTTTTTTTTACAGTTTAAGTACTCTCTGGTACCCCTTAAAACTAAAAAGATGAAGGAACACAATGTAAAAATAGAGCAGAGCTTTAGACTTGAGAAGAATTTGTTCATGTCTCTTCAGACTCCACCACAAAACAGAAGACCCCCAAAAGGGGTTGAGTAGTGCTTTTTTCTGTGTTCTTTAAGGAGTCTGAGTCATTAAAAGTCCCCTCTAGATCCTTTTATGTGTATTGTAGATGGCAAAGAGGCAAGAGGAATAAGGAGGAGAAGTAAATGGGACAACAGCTTTTAGACAAAATTTGAAGCTTGAATATCCACTTTTAATTAAGCTGATTTCTGACCATAGTGATATTTTAAATATACATATATTTATATATGTACATATTTTGTTTTATTTTATTTATTTATTTTTGAGTTGGAGTCTTACTGTGTCACTCAGGCTAAAGTGCTGTGGCACACTCATGATTACTGCAGCCTCAATCTGCTGGGATGAGGCAATCCTTCCACTTCAGCCTCCTGAGTAGCTGGGACTACAGGTGCGTGCCACCATGCCCAGCTAATTTGTTGATTTATTGTAGAGATGAGGTCTTGCCTAGTTGCTCAGGCTGGTCTTGAACCCCTGTCTCAGGCAATTCTCTTAGTTGAGACAGTCAGCAGGTATACCTGGCTTTTGAATTTTTTAATTTTCTTCTCATTTTTCCAAGTGACACTCACCAGAATCAGTAAGACTTAATCAAGATTTTGACTTAACCAAGGATGCATGAGTTGCCTCAAAAGAGATGTAAAGCAGTCCTCAAAATCTAGAACTGCTCCAAAGAGCTCAAAGAAGGAAAAGTCTCACTAGCTGAAAATGGCCTTACCTCTTCTACCATATTCTCTAGGGTCTCAGCATCTCAGCTGACCATTTGCCTACAAAATCTCTAAAGGTCTTTGTGCCTGCACAGATGGAAGAAGACAGGAAATCAAAAGCTGTGTAAGGAAGGGAAAAGATCCATAACAAGTGGGTACCCCCAGAAGTCAAAAGTCATACAAATATTAAACCAAAAGGATCTGGCTCCCTGAGTGGGAATCAAACTCAGGCCACAGTGGTAAAAGTGCAGAATTTTAGCTAGACTACAAGATGTAATAGACATCACTGTGAATCCTGTAGGGGATCCATAGCAGGTAGTTTGAGCATACAAAGGATTTTAACTTTGTTAGATAAAATTTTGGCTCTTTTGTCAAGAGAATTTCTAAGGCTAGCCATGAAACTATTATGTGTCTTTTAAAAAAATTTTGATCTTCTCATAACTGCAAGTAAGGCAATTATTTAGAATGAGAGATCTCTAAAACCTTAAATTTAGAGGTCTTTTAAAATTAAAGGATCCATCTTTTGGCCACTGATGATGAGAATTTCCGCTGGTGCACTTATTCCAATAGTGACTAAATCCAATAGGCTCTTCATGTGAAGTCCAGGAGGTAATTTTCCAAGTCTAGAATAAGTTTTTACTGTTTAAGAAAGAGGTGTTTCCTGGAGAGGGCATAGATGAGGCTATGCCAAAGATTCTCCCCACCCCAAATTTTCTCCCAGGAATAGGCTAAGATAGGAAATGACTCATGTTGCCACAGACAGTTAAGGATGGTGTTTGTATGTATGACCTCTGGCAACCTACAGATTTGTGGGAAGCCACCAGTCACATACTCATTAATCTGTGACACTGGGTAGGCCTTTCTGGAATTGAACTTTCCTAACCCAAACAAACCTGGTTTGTTGCACTAATCAGGCAACAAAAGTTGATATAACAAAAGCCCTGCAGTTATGGGACTTACTAAGATAAACTCTGAAAGCTTTACATGTTTGGAACACAAAGTGTGCAGCTTAAAATTTTATATATCTTGGGTTCCCAGCTATTCATTTTCTTTTTCTTTCTTTCTTTTTTTTTTGAGTCGTAGTCTCACTGCGTCACCCACGCTGGAGTGCAGTGGCATATTCACGGCTACCACAGCCTCGACCCGCTGGGCTCAGGCAATCCTTCTGCCTCACCCTTCCAAGTAGTTGGATCCACAGGCATGCACCACCATGCCCGGCTAATTTTTTGATTTATTGTAGAGATGAGGTCTTGCCAAGTTCCTCAGGTAATCCTCTCACCTCGGCCTCCCAAAGTGCTGGGATTATAGGCGTGAGCCACCCACTGTGCCCGGCCCCCAGCCATTTTCATAGTAGCCACCTGATGTGACTGAAAATCATATTACCTGGGTGGGTAGACCAAGTGCTCCCAGCTGATCGTAAGTTAAGCTCTCAAGGATATAAAATAAGATGATAGGGAAATCTCATCTGGTTCTTATTTGGGGGACTCACAGCAAAGTTTATATGTGAGCTGATCAGAACCGTTAAAACTGACCAATATGCCAGCTCAAAATAGGCTTATAGGAATTTTAGGCCTGTGTTCTACCCTATGGTGCTCCTCTTCATGATAGAACAACATAGAAAGAAAAAGACAAAGGAAAAGACTATTTGGGGAGGGAAAGGGACCAAACAATGTGAATATTTTAACCCAAATGTGCACCAGAGTTGCTACACCCAAGACCAGTCACACAAATCCATTTCTCCCATTAATCAAACTTCTGCAGAGGAAAAAGAGACAGTGATTTTTACTGTGCCCTCAACTGGATTCTACAGAAGAGGCCAAGAGCCAGGGTGGTAAGAAATTCTTATCCTTTCAAGTCCTGGGTTCTTTTCACTGTAGCTTCCAGAAGAGTGGAGCTTGGTATCCAGTCATAGTGCCAAAATGGGCCAAGGGAAAGCTTCCTCCTTGCCCTCTGAAGTTTTGCTAAAAAATTAACTGGAAAAACAGCAGAATAATTGGAGAAAAATCAAATTTATTAACGTGCACATAGGGGGAAAACCACAGGGCAGTTATCCCCCATGTCCCTCATAGGGTCCAGAATCTTATATATCATCTTGAGGTTACAGAAAGAATGTGGGCTCAGAGCATGGTCAAAAACAGGTTATGGTGGCTAATCAGGTTATAGGTAGGAGAGAAGAGGAAGCCTGGGTGGCAAAGGTGGTCTTGTTATGTACATGAAGCCTCACAGTTAGCAGCCCTCAAAGAGAAAAGATGGTAAATGTTTCTTTCAAACCTCAAAGGTGTCAGACTCTTAGTTAATCTTTCCTAAATCAGATAACAGAAGACTGTCAGAGAAAGCCTGACTACATCAGTGTAGATTTTCTCTGCAGATGTAGTCTCCTCCACAAAAGACAGCTTTGCAGGACTACCTCTGTTTGCCGGCTCTCTGAATTTTACATCTCAAAATACGTAAAAGAAGCATATTTTGGGGTAAAATATTTTGATTTCCATTATTATAATTTTAGCTTCGTTGTAGTTTATTTTCTTTTTTTCATTTTGCCTCAAAATATGCCTGTAGAAAGAATCTAAGATTACATAGGTAGAGATTAAGTGATTAGTTAGTGAGTAGAAAGTAGGGCTTTTTGGTTCTAAAGCACAGATTCTTTCCATTGTTGCTCTCCTCTAAGTAGAAAGATTGCAGAATGCAGTAAGGCATGTGAGATCCAGCTACTTGGGGGGCTGAGGCTAAAGGATCACCTAAGCCCAGGAGGTCAAGGCTGTGGTGAGCCATGATTGTGCCACTGCACTCCACCCTGCGTGACAGAAAGAGACCCCGACTCAAAAAAAAAAAAAGGCCTCGACCCGCTGGGCTCAGTTGATCCTTCCGCCTCAGCCTTCCAAATAGCTAGAACTAAAGGCGTGTGCTACCACGTCTGGCTTATTTTTTGATTTATTGTAGAGATGAGGTCTCACTAAGTTGCCCAGACTGGTCTTGAACCCCTGGACTCAGGCAATCCTCTCACCTTGGCCTCCCACAGTGCTGGAATTACAGACTTGAGCCACTGTGTCCAGCCTTGCTCTCATTTTTAGATTACTTGGTGGCCAGGTGCAGTGGCTCATGCCTGTAATCCCAGCACTTTGGGAGGTGAAGGCGAGAGAATTACCTGAGCCCAGGGGTTCGAGATCAGCCTGGGCAACTTGGTGTGACCTCATCTCTGCAATAAATCAAAAAAACTAGTTGGGCATGGTGGCTTGTGCCTGTAGTTCCTGCTACTTGGAAGGCTGAGGTAGAAGGATCTCCTGAACCCAGCAGGTCAAGGCTGTGGTGACTGTGAACATGCCACTTCACTCTAGCCAGGTCAACAGAGTGAGACTCCAACTCCAACACCAAAAAAAAAAAAAAAAAAAAAAAAATTACATGGCTATGATCTATTTGACAGACCAGTAGAAATCTCTGGTCATTAGGTATTTCAGTTCTAAAATGGATGTTCTATTTACCATTGCCAACTACCTTGAGTATTATGAATATTTAGTGCCGAAGATAAGAAATAGGCTAGGAAATATGGTTTAAAACATACTTATGTGTATGGAATTCCTAAATTTCAAGTTTGTCTTTTTATACTGCAGAGCTTTTAAAATAATAAATTAAGGCTTAAAATCCACTTTCTATTCATATTTGTTTTCTGAATCTAAGAAAACTGCTTCTGATAAAAAGTAAAGCAATCTTTGAATGCATCAGGGAACCACCACTTTTCTTAATTCTGCAACTATGTTTCTCTTAGCCTTGCAAGTTTTAATTACTCATTTTGAAAAAGTATAAATTGTTAAGGGAATTTAAATCAAGAAACAATCATTTCATGTGGTTTAAGTTGTATGTAACTTTATTTGAAACATACTTATCACATTCTCACTTGTATTTCAATTATTTGTGTACATCTTTCTTAATTTTGCACATTTTTCCTTATGAGATTATGAACAGATTTATATCAGGCACAAGGTAATATTGCATGAGCGAATGTCTGACTGTTTTTCTACATTAGTTTCCTTGGGCCTTGGGAATGTAACTTTAATTATTTGTTGTTTTTAAGTTATGGTACAATTTTAAAATTTAAACTTGGTATCTACACAGAAATTAGGAGCATAATAAACCTGATATTCTTACCCTCTTGCAATGCACATTGCAGTAATCAAAAGGTGGTAATATCAAGGTGAAAAGCCTCTGGTAGTCTTTTCTGACTCTCACACACCAGTCCTCCACAGTGAATTCCTCTATGGTCACTTTCTATATACATATGTCAGAACTAGGACAGACTTAACTCAAGTAAATCTGAGTAAACCAGTTCAGTTTCTAGGTTGACTTAGGGGCATTGTATCTTTTCCAAGACTAGCTATATAAGCCAAAGGTAAAGACAGTTACCTTTGGTGCATTTGATTCATCTACTCAAACTGAAGCTAATGACCATGCTTGCAAATTAATTTAGAAGAGCCCTGTTTAGTGCAGCTTTGTTTTGAAATGAGAAAGAGGAATAAATGAAAACTAGCCACAAAGAACATACCTTCATTAATTTATTTACAAAAAAAGAATGCTCAAGGTGGCAGCAAATCAAGTGAAGTCTTTCTTCTCTTATCTTAGTGGCTATGAACAAAATAAATTTTTGCTATCAGGAAAGAGCTGGAATATAACATCTCCCTTCGTTCCATAATGCTGAATCAAATTTTTCTTAGACCAGTAGTTGCTAACTGGCAGCACGTGGGATGGATTAAGCTATCAGGTATATTTTTTTTTGTTGGGGGGGGGCTCATGAAATATATAAGCAAGGAATTAATTAGATTAGAATGATTTTCAGTTGTTTAGAAATAGAAAGATTTCACGTAAATTTTGAAATTCAGGATATTTGGCAAAACTGGGCCTGCAATGCTGTACATTCACTGTTGGCTGGAGCTGAGTAGCTAGTGCCACCTTTAGCAGGGGACAAAGACTGTTTGCTATGACACAGTCCCTACCACTTGTGTTTTCTCCTTGGTTTCTTATTTTCAGTCTGTTTCATTTATTTGGTTTTACCTACATAGCCCTTAAAATTTGCTATTCCTGTCTTAGACAATCCCTGTGACTGATACACTAAGTTGAAAAAACCCACCACATAGGTAAATTTATGTTTTTCTTCCTTTCACCTTCATAGAGGCACTCTTCTATAGTATCAGAATTTATCTCATGTTTAGAGTCTACTTTCTAATTTCTAAATATACCACGTGTATTTGTGCTTTTAAAAAACACATAAAAAATGTGTCTTTTAGAGGTATATATTGTAATAGATATGTATCTATATATGAACATTGTATATGTGGTCATACCACATAACACACCACATATATACCCACACTAAATGTATATATAATCATACTAAATAACCATAATTCCTTAATATCAAGTATCCAGTTAGTTTTTAGTTTGATTATTTCATATGTGGCTTCCCTGTCTCCATCCCCCTCTTTTTTTTTTTCCCCTTGCTGTTTTTTTGTTTGAAGAAAGCAGGTTGTTTTTCTGGGATTTTGCAGATTGCTTTCCCATGGTGTAGTTCAACTCAGTCTTGTCTTCTATATTTCCTATACATGATTAGATTTAGGCTCTTCCCCCCCACCCCCCACAGGACCACTTCAGAAGTGCTATTGTGTGCTCCCATTAAGAGGGACATAATGTCTGGTTTTCTCTGTTTTTTTGTGATGTTAGCAGCCATTATGTAACTATGCATAATTCATATTTAGATAATAATAACTCAAAACAACAATAGACTAGAACTGCCCGGAGGAAAAAAAAAAAAGGTATATCTGAACTCTAGAAATTTAGAGGAGGAAAAGCTAACTTAGAGCAAAATTGATCAGGGAAAATTTTATGGAGATAGTGGGGTTTAATATAAGTCTTGGATAATGAGAATGATTCTGGTATAAGGATTAGCCAGTTTAGATTGAGTTATATAAGGTGATCATGAATAACTAAAAATCCTAGGGGCTTACAACAACAAAGATTTATCTCTTGCTTCCACATATATGTCCATCGTGGGTCAGTTGTAGTATCGATCCACATCTTTATTTCAGGATCCAAGCTGATGGAGTAGTTTCTATTTGGGACATTGTTGGTCCCATGTAAGTGAAAAGGAGACCATACTGGAACCAAGTAATGGTTTTTAAAGCTGCTTAGTAATGGCACATGTCACTTCTCAAATTTCTGTTCAAGTCATATAGCAAGCCTGATATGGACAAGGTGGTGTTCCATAGAGCAGAGCAATAAGTAATTTGAAGACTACTCTGTGGCATGAAAGTCTGTTCTGGGTGGGAAGAGGCATAAATGCAAGTGGTATATTTTGGGAGTTAGTAAGAAGAACCATTTTTCAGGAGTAGAAAAATGGATAGAAAAGTAGAGTCTATCAAAGCTAGAGAGGGAGAGTGCAGTAGAGTTTACATTCCAAACTCATTCAGCTAACCTATTTCATTGAAGGCTTGACTTCTGGCTCAGGGAAGTTGGAATGGAAAACTCTGGCTCAACAATGTCCAGTGAAATGCAAATGTAATCCACATATATAATTTTAAATTTGCTAGTAGCCACATTAAAATGCTAAAAGACATTTGAAATTAATTTTAGGGTATTTTGTTTTATTCAATATATCCTACTCAGCATCCTGTTATATTTACTTTATATTCATCCTTGTATTCTTATCACTCAGTGAAGAAATGACAAGGAATTCTATAGCAGTTCACTGTAAGTAAGGAAAGGATGGTTTGGCCATATGGCTTGGCCTTCCAAGTAGAAAGCATTATTGAATAAGGATGGATGTTATAGTAATTATTTGTAAATAATTGTGGTACTGAATACTGTTTCTCCTCTCATGTTTGAGATCCCAGAGTAAGAAAGTAAAAAATAACAGTCTCCCCTGAAGGAGACTGCAAGGGAAATAGTACCCTCTGGGGAGAGCCAGATTTTAGAGAGAAGAAGTATTAGGAATATTTAGTGAAGAGTATAGGAGTATTGGAGAGTTTATAGGACTTATAGTCCTAGAGATTACATGAATGCTAAAAGATAGGATGACACGGGAGGAACTAGACTGGATGGCAGAGCAATTAGATGAGCATAAGAAGGATAGGTGATGAGAAAATGGTGGAGAATTTGTGCTAAAACCTCTCTCAGAAACTTCTAAGGAAATTATAAAGGGCCATAGGGATGAGAGAGAGTATTGGAAAGTAGGCAGAAGGAGATTGGCTGGAGGGAACTGTTCAGAAATTCTAAATTGATGTAAACTAGTTTCTGTGCTATTGAGAGCTAGTATGCCAGGTAAGAAGAGGTCTCTGAACAGGTTGGTTGTTTTGTGGCCATTGCCCTAGATAGATGTGAATTGGATGAGACCCGAAACCTGAGGATTTATATGAGAAGGCCCCAGAACAGAGCAGTGACACTGGAGACGTTTCAAAATAAGGATTTGTAGTTCTTGATGATTATTGTGATGAAGGAAGAGAAATTGTCTTATCAACATTTATGAATGCTCACTATTTCCTAGGCACCTGATATATTTAAGCCTTCCATAATCCTGCAAGGTGAGATGAATTCCTATTTTTATAGACACAGAATTTAAGTTTAGAGGGTCATAATAACTTGCTTAAGCTCACATAATTAGTAAGAAATAGAAATTGGACTAACTCAGATCTAGTTTACTCCAAAGCCCTTTGCTGTTTTTTGTATAAGACATCTTTCCAGAGAGGAGAGAGAAAGAAATAAAAAAAGACAGTTGTTAAACTTGGGGATTCATTGACAGAAATGGAAGAATAAAAAGAGGAAATTGTTTGTTGTGGAAGGGATAGGTTTATTTTAGGCACTTTGAATTTGAGGTAATAATGGGATATCCGTATGAACATGATGAGGAGGCAATTAGAAATGTGAGATTTGACTCTGGGAGAGAGCCAGGAGAGGAGATAAAATTAATGAAAGTGTATGGTTGAATATATAAATATTGTCTAAAGAGTAAGCTGGGCTAGACATAGTGGTTTATACCTATAATCCCAGCACTTTGAGAGGCAGAGGCAAGACAATTGCCTGAGCCCAGGGATTCGACATAAGCCTGGGCAACTTGGTAAGACCTTGTCTCTACAGTAAATAAATGTAAAAAAATTAGCCGGGCATGGTGGTGCACGCCTTTAGTTCTAGCTACTTGGAACGCTGAGGTGGAAGGTTTGCCTGAGCCCAGCAGGTCATGACTGCAGTAGCCATGAGTGTGCCATTCCAGTCTGGCCAATAGAGTGAGACTGACTCAAAAAGAAAAGAAAATTGGGTATAAAAATAAATCATTTATTAAAATGTTTTGAAAAATGAGAGTTTGTAAAATTTTGTGTAAAATCCAAGTGTTATAAAAATTGCAGTATATTTATTTATAGAACTGATTTTATGTCATATATGCTGATATATGAAAAAATTATTTATATACACCTATTGAAAGAAATACATGTATATAATTATATATGTATTTTTTAATATATACTAAAACTAATGTCCTACAAGGGGAATTCACATTATATTGGTTCTAATAATATTTCATGAGGGTCTTTGGACTCAAAACATTAATAATTGATCATTTTAATATGCAATATAATATTCTGTATTGTAAATGAAAGTCAATTATATGTAAATATTGCAGTCATATAATAGTCTGGACTACATAGTATACTAAATCTCTCTTACTGGCTTGACTGGGAGTGTTTCACTTGTGGAGTTTTAAACATTTATTGAGAGCCTGTTTTGTGTTAAGCATTTTTCACATGTGCTATTTCATTTAGTTCTCAAAAGACCCTATTAGATTTTAGTTTCTTAAAAAATGAAGATTATGCATATAATTTGTAATATGATACATTAGTGATAATAATAGTACCATTTTACAATACTTTAGAACATACACAGAAATTTCATATGCGTAATTCACATTAGTACAAGATTTATTTTGCTAAACATATGCTACAGAATTCTGAAACTTATTTAATTTTTATCTCCTGTGAGTAAGGTATTACATTATATTATCATCAGTTTTAAAGTAAGGAATGTGAAACTCAGTTAAATGCTGGGCCAAGATTACATGGCTTATAAGAGACAGATCACAGATGTTTTAAGTATGCCATTACAGTTAGTACCACTGTCAGCCTAGACCTTCCTAAAAATTGTATACAGGCCAGGTGCAGTGGCTCACTTCTATAATTCCAGAACTTTGGGAGGCCGAGATGAGAGGATTGCCTGAACCCGGGGGTTTGAGACCAGCCTGGGCAACATGATAAGACCTCATCTCTACAATAAATCAAGATAAATTAGCTGGGCATGGTGGCACATGACTGTAGTTCCAGCTACTTGGAAGGCTGGGGCAGAAAAATCGCCTAAGCCCAGCAAGTCAAGGCTGCGGTGGATGTGAACGTGCCACAGAACTCTAGTCTGGGCGACAGAGTGAGACTCTGACTCAAAAAAAAACCCAAAACATATATATATATACCGTAGCTAAAAGAAAATAAAATATGAAAAAAAATGTCATCTTCACATTGGTATTGCAATTCATGTTAGTGCTTAGTGCTATTATAAAAATACCAAAAAAATACCTTGTATGGTAAGAATTGAAGGATTTGTTTCTTGTTTTTACAAGAGGGGTCCCCAAGAACCCAGAATTAATTAATTAGTTAATTAATTTTTGAGTTGGAGTCTCACTACACTGCCCAAGCTGGAGTGCAGTGGCGCGCTCACGGCCACCCCAGTGTCGACCTGCTGGGCTCCGACCTTCCAAGTAGCCGGAACTTACAGGTGTGCACTACCGCTCCAGGCTAACTTTATTTATTTATTGTAGAGACGAGGTCTCACCACGTTTTCTAGGCTGGTCTTGAACCTGCAGGCTCAGGAAATGCACTCGTCTCAGCCTCCCAAAGTGCTGGGATTACAGGTTGAGCCACCGAGCTCGGCCTGCTTCTGCCACTTTTTGTTTCACTTCTAACACATCAGCAAAATGTTTCCCTTTGGGGACTTTTTTCATTGGGGAAAAGAAAAACAAAAGTCACTTGGGGCAAGATTGGATGGATAGGAATGGTGGGGCATGGGGATCATGCCATTTTTGGTCAAAAACTGCTGAACACTCAGTGTGGTATGAGTGTTGTCATGGTAGAAGAACCAGTCTCCTGTTTGCCACAGCTTGGGATGTTTTTTCTGCAAATTGTGACACAACCCTCTCAAAGCTTCCAGTTAATTTTGGTTGGCCATTTGATCTGGAAGAATAAATTCTGAGTGTACTACAAAGGGCCCGCCCACCAAAAGATAATTCAATTTTTTGGAGGACCCTTCTTTGTAATTTGTTTGGATCGTTTTACAAAATTGTGTTTAAAATACAGTTATGCTTAGAGACGGGATTTAACAGATGATCTCTAGCTGCCCTCTACCCCTGACCCACTAAGTATTTCATGTGTTTATTCTTTTTGGAAAGAAAGAAATAGCAAATTATATAATTGAAGTTATACCCACCAGGAAATAATTTAAAAGTGCCTCGGTCCTTCAGATACTCTCTTGCATTTTTATATTATACAACTACTGTAAGATCTATGGTGTCTGTGACAAGATAATACTGTGAAGAAATATTTTTGAAATTTCTGGAGCATTTCAGTATGATAGAACTGATTGGAATAACATTTATATTTAAACATATTTTTATTTTTAAAGCAAAGATATAGATAGATAGATAGATATAGATATATCTAGTTGATGAGTTGGAGTCTCACTCTGTTGCCCAGGCTGGAGTGCACGTTTACAGCCACTGCAGCTTCAACTTGCTGGGTTCAGGCAATCCTTCTGCCTCAGCCTTCCAAGTATCTGGGGTGACAGGTGTGTTCCACTGTGCGTGTCTAATTTTTTTTATTTATTGTAGAGACGAGATCTCACCAAGTTGCCCAGGCTGGTCTCAAGCACTCCTCTAGCCTCTGCCTCCCAAAGTGCTGGGATTACAGGCGTGAACCACGATATCCAGCTCTGATTGAATTTTTTAAACCGTCAAGCAACATCTTGACCAGAGGAAGATTTCTGATCGTTCTTTAAATAGTCCAAATAGAGGTAGTTTATTAATGTCGATTTTGAGTTTTTTGAGGAAGCCCTGAAGTTAAAACGGTATCTGTTCTTTCTTTTGTATGCTGTGAGGAAAAGAAATAAGCTTGTCAGCTGGTAGAAATAAAGGTATTAACTAGATCTGTACTACTAAAGATATAACTACCACAGCAGGCCTAGGTTAAGCTGTGAAAGCTGTTTATCTATGTAACATGCCTTTCCTGGGCTTATCTCCTCATTGTTCCTGACTGCCTAGACCCTACTTCCTTAGTGATATCCCATCGGAGTCTTTTCTCCATAGCAGGGCTTCAAGCTGATATCCTAAAAATTGGCCTTCTTTACATTTCAAATGTACCTGTCTTGTTTCCTCTTCCTTTATGACTCTATTGCATGCTGTTTTCTGTGAAATTAATCCACTATTTTATGTTGATGTATAATCATCTATTATTCCCTTCAGCCTACTTGGGAACTGAGGCAGCTGTAGTGTATTTACACTAGTCTTGGTTGAAGATTTGAATGGTAACTCAGTCAGGCTGTATGATCTTGGGACTGTGTGGTAACTTCTCTGAGTCTCATTTGTCTCTTATGACAAATGACTCAAATACAGGTTTATCTCCAGGGTTAATTTTGTAGTGCTATACATAAATAAGGTATTATCAATATGGAATTTTTTATGATGTTACCTGGATACTCAAAAAATTACTCTAATGAGGATTTCTGGTGTCATTTTTGAGCACACATCACAAAATATAGTCTGGTTGTAATACTAATTCTCTTGCATTTACCACCCTTAGTACTTTTTAGGAAACTGGAATGGTGTTTAGAGAGAATTTACATTGGGATTGAAGTTTATTGATTGATTGATTGATTGATTGATTGATTGAGTTAGAGTCTCACTCTGTTGCCCAGGCTGGAACGCAGTGGCATGCTGACAGCCACCCCAGCGTTGAACTGCTGGGCTCAGGCTATCTTTCTGCCTCAGTCTTCCAAGTAGCTGGAACTACAGGTGCGCGCTACCACGTCCAGCTAATTTTTTGATATATTGTAGAGACGAGGTCTCACCAAATCGCCCAGGCTGGTCTTGAACCCCTGGGCTCAGGCAATCCTCTTTCCTTGGCCTCCCAAAGTGCTGGAATTACAGGCTTTAGCCACTGCGTCTGGCCTGAAGTGTTTTTTATAGCCGCAGAACTATAGTTTTTTCCAGATGTTCTTTGGGTTATTTTTGGTTATGTGTAAAGACCCTATGTGTATTTGATTTAGAACTATGGTGCTTATGTTAATAGTAAAACCAGTCAGAGGAAGCAGGGCCGTTATGAGTGGAAATCTGATAAGACCAGGAAAGCAAATACTTGAATGCTTCTTTCTTTTGCAAGCAGGCCTTTCCTTTTTAAAAAATTGACTTCAACATATTTTCATTTTGCTAGAAACATTCCATATCATTGACGGGAAAAGGTGCACTCTAGCAAGGACCTGTTTCTATTGCAGCTCTGCAAAGCCCTGGGAAATATGTGAAAAATAAAGTGCCTGAGAAGGAAATTGACTAAATGACCTTAGAGTTCTCTTATATGCTTTTTCCCTTCTGATGAATACAAAGAAACTGCCTGTTGGTATTCTTAGATATTATGCTTTGAAAATTCTAGATAAATGAAGAATTTGATTAGAATTGCATCCTTGATTAAATTTAAAGTATAATTATAGAAGAAGTTCAAATTATTTTATCCTCTTTAGGTTTTATAGTTCTAAACTGTTTGAAAGAAGCTTTGTATTGTTCAAAGATAAATACGTTTTTTATAGACCTTTCTTTTAAGTAAATTCTCTAGGCGGATCAAGAGGCTAAGTATACTAAGAGTTATTATAAAAAAGAATGGGAATTTTTTTTTGGTTATGTGCATGTATTTTTAGTAATTTGTGTGGTTAAAGGCATGAACTTGAGTTAGACTCTCTAGTCTCAAATTCTGGTTCTTCATTTACCTACAATTGTTTCAAGGATTAATTGAGGTAATATATGCAAAGCACTTAGTACAGTGCATAGCACATAGTAAATACAATGTTTATGTATTTGCTAAAACAAATTTAAAAATTTACATCATGAGAAATCAGATGGCCTTTAAGTTTATAGTTTTTGAATAAAATATGAATTCAGAGGACATTCTTAGATTGATGGTTGCCTTAAATATAATATGTGTTTGGCAAGTTTTAGATGAATAATACCAAACATAAAAATGCACACCATTGTTTTATTTGTTGTTGTATTGCTGTTTTACATAGCTTCTTCTCATATTTTCTAGATGTATGAAAATATATTTGGTTTGTTTTCCGAGAACTGCTAAAAGATCCCTTGAATCTTATCTTCCCAAAGATATGTCAGCTTGGTCATTTAGTTGTTTAAAACTGTTGAATTGGTTTGCCTTTAGGAAGAACTACTTTAGATAGTTCAGCTCTTGTTATCATAGTGCTAATGTAAAAGTGCTAACAATATACCACAGCTTCTTGGCTAAAAGGCTTGTTTCTTAGAAAATGGAATAAATAGTTTCAAAACTCTTATGATTGAGACTGTTTTTCTGCTTCCTCTTGACATTTGTGGATAAAATTGGAATTACTCTAATGATTCGGCACAAAGTATAAACAAAGCATTGCAAAGTATTAAATATAGTCAGCAATGTAGGCCAATGTGTTTTATAGATCTGTTTTTTTCCCTAGAGTGGTTGTATTATACATAGATCATTTCCTTTAGCAGCAGGGAAGTGGTTTCCTAGAGGAATAAGTGACTAACCCATCAAATCTTCTGTAGACTTTGGAGGATGGATAATGTTAGATAGGCACTCCAGGTATCACACAAACATTTTCTTACTAAGAGATATGAGAAGAGAAAAGATTATAATTTAGAATAACAAATAACTTGTGCTATAAAATACATTTAAAGTTTGTAGATGAATATGGATATCAATTTGTTGTTTACTGTGGACAATGGTAGCACAAAAGTAAGTTAACTGTCTAAGTTTAGTAAGAGATTTTCGAGAACTTGGGATTTGATAAAGGAGAGAGATTAGCAAAATATTTGACTTTTTTTTTTTTTTGAGTTGGAGTCTCACTCTGTTGCCCAGACTGGAGTGCAGTGGCCGCTCCTGTCCACCATGGCCTCGACTTGCTGGGCTCCGGCGATCCTTCCGCCTCAGCCTTCCGAGTAGCCGGAATTACAGGCGCACGCTACCATGCCCGGCTGATTTTTTTATTTATTGTAGAGAGGAGGTCTCGCCAAGTTGTCTAGGCGGGTCTTGAACCCACGGGCTCAGGCAGTCCACTCACCTCGGCCTCCCAAGGTGCGGGATTACAGGCTAAGCCACCGAGTCCGGCAATATTTGACTTTTAAATAATGCATTGTTAAATAAAAGCATGACAAATTGGTATAAAATATTTTCAAAATGAATCTGCAACACAGGATATGGAGTTCTTAAAACTCTCATACACTGCTGGTGGGAGTATAACTGGTACAGCCACTTAGAAAATAGTTTGAATCCTGAATTGTACCCCATATCTTTAAAATTAAATAAAAACAAAAACCAGTTTGGTAGCAGCTCTTTAAGTTGGGCATATGCATACTGTACGACCTACTGCTAGGTGTATACACTTCCCCCAAATGTGTACCAAAAGACATGTACAAGAATATTGATAGCAGTATTTTTTTGTAATAGCTGAAAGTTGGAGCAACCCAAATTATGAGCAATAGTAGAATGGACATATATTACAAGAGTGGGATACCTTACAGCAGTGAGAACGCATGGACTATGTAGAGCAGCATAATGTTGAGCTGAAGAAATGGGTACTAAATAATATATATCAAATAATTTGGGTAACACCGTCGGGTCCCCTCCCACTGTGAGAGCTTTTCTGTCCCCTCAATAAATCCTGCTTTCAAAAAAATTTTTTTTTGATGAATATAAACCCAGGAACAGTAAAAACCACTCCATGGTTTTAGAAGTCAGGACAAGGCATACCTTTGGGGAGGAGTAGGTTACAGTAATTGGAAAGGGGCAAGATGAGGACTTTGGGGTGCTGGAAATGTTCTATTTTTTGATGTGGGTGATTGTTATATAAGTGTGTTCATTGCAATACTTTATTGGTCTACATACTTATGATTGGTATACTTCTCTGTATGAATGTTATTTCTATATCTGGATAAACAGAGTTAAATATTAATCTGTTTCAAGATCAGTGATTTTTACAATACCTAGAATAGAGAAATAGTAGGATATGATTAAAAAGGTGTTTGAGAGGCTGGGTGAGGTGGTTCAAGCCTGTAATCCCAGCACTTTGGGAGGCTGAGGCGAGAGGACTGCCTGAGCCCACGGGTTTGAGAACAGAATGGGCAACAAGGTGAAATCGGGCATGGTAGCACACGCCTGTAGTTCTAGCTACTTGGAAGGCTGAGGAGGAAGGATCATCTTAGCCCAGCAGGTTGATGGTAGGGTGGCCATGAACATGCTACTGCACTCCAGCCTGGGTGACGAAGTGAGACTCCAACTCAAAAAAAAAAAAAAAAAAAAGAAAAAGTGTTTGAGCAGGGACAGTTGGACTTTTTTTTTTTCTTTTTTTCTTAAGAACCTTGCTACCTACTAATTTTGGGCAAATTATTTTCCCTCTTTAAACCTCAGGTACTC
Source organism: Tarsius wallacei (assembly GCA_963574415.1). NCBI lineage: Eukaryota > Metazoa > Chordata > Mammalia > Primates > Tarsiidae > Tarsius > Tarsius wallacei. The sequence continues at coordinate 10,002 of CAUYQG010212652.1, read as the reverse complement.
ATCTGTAAAAAGGGATAATAATATCTATGAGGATCAACAGCACAGTTGGTTCTAAGGTATTATGAAATGAAATATGGTATAATTGCAACTGTTCTTATTAAAAGAATCTAAGAAGTATCAAAGATCAAGGGTCATTACATTCAAAGAGCTGAACATCTGTAGGTAAAAATAGATACTGTATTCAAACAAGCAAAATCTTTTATGAAAGGCTGAACAGTAGAGGTGTTGTTAAAGACTGACTTTTCCCTCATGATATGTAAGAATTCTTAACTGTTTCTCATCTACAGAACAGCAAACCTGTTTCTCAAATAAGCATCCTCTCTAGCTATTGCTTTATAGCTAAGCTTTTTGAACATCTATGATGTGACTTCTTTCTCTTCACTTCCCTCCCTCTACTTTCCATCCAGCTTCCGCACCCATTTATAAGGAAAGTGTACTCTTTGAAGTAAATGGTGACCTTCTAATTGTTGTCAAATCCATTTCTCAGGTCCTTTATCACTTAAGCTTTTTTTTTGGCATTTGCCACTATTGTCAATTCTATCTTTGAATCGCCTTCCCTTTGGTTTCTCTGACATGTCTTTCCCAAGTGGTTAGTACTGTAGGTGGGCAAGAAGTACTGATTGAAAGAATAAGTGGTCTTTCTCACAATTGTCTGTGTTTTCTCAGTCTTATCTGATAACTTCTCTTTCTTTATCCTGGTATTTCCAGGATACTACTGGTAATCTTTGAAACTGTCTATGTGCTCTTCTTGTATTCATAGTTTTAGTGTTTTATTTCTGCTGATTGCTCTATCTCAGACTTACCTCTTGAGTTCCAGACTTGTTACAAATGTCTTTTGTATTCTGTGATCTCTTTTCATAATCTTCTTTTATATTTTTGATGATTTCAACAATATATATACACACATGCATATACATACACACTTGAATGTGTATATATCAAGCCTGTAATCCCAGCACTTTGGGAGGCTGAGGCGAGAGGATTGCCTGAGCCCACGGGTTTGAGAACAGAATGGGCAACAAGGTGAGACCGGGCATGGTAGCACATGCTACTATGTATATGTAGCGTGTGCTACATATATATGTATTTTTCTTCACCCATTGTAGTGCTTTTATTTACTCTATATTCTTTTTTTTTCCTTTTTATTTTTTATCTTTGTTTCTGTGGTAGAGACTTCAAAAAATGTCCGATGATCTCTGGCTATACTCTCAACTGTGAGGCACTAAAAAGCTGATTAGAATTTTTGTGTTTGTGTGACTTATTGATAAAAAGAGAGTCATCAGGCTAGGCCATTTCTCTGGGGTTTCTCAACTGTCAGTATGTATAGATAATTTTTTTTAGACTAGTAATTTTTTCCCAGAGAAGGATCCTTTAGTGTTCTGCCTAATGAGTAAAAGCTGGACTGCAAGAATTCTTGTTGTTGAGTGTGAGAAGCAGGCTAGCAAGCTTATGATTTAGTAGATAGACTTTTACTTAATCTTCCCAATTTTAGTAAAGTTTTTCTGTTTTCAGCTTTGTCTTTTTCTTTTCTTTCTTTCTTTTTATTTTATTTTATTTTATTAAGAGACAGGGCCTTGCTGTGTTTTGACCTGCTTCATTTCCAACCTGGGCTGGTTCACCCTGGTATTTTTAAGTCCGGAGTCCAAGGTAATAAACATGAATACATAAATATTTCTAGTTCTCCTCCTTTTAAGGCTAAATGTGTCTATGTGATATGTTTTGGCTAATGCAAAACAAGTGGAAGTGACGTGAATCACTTCTGAGTGGAAGCATTTAATTGCTGGTATGAGACTCACTACTACTATGGCAATTATGTGAAGCACATGTCGATATGGCCAGCATGTGAAGGATAGCTGCCCTATTTAGTTGCTTGTCTGAACAAGATATAAACTATTGTATGAAGCTACTGAGATTGGGGGTTGTATAGTATATTTTGGGAGATATATTAAAACTTCTGGAAAATAAATCTCTAATCTTTTGCTAGGATGGGAGAAGGGCAGTTTTCTGATTGTATGTGGTAATTGGTGATCTGAAGAGTTTTAATTTTTCTCTCAACCAGTCCTACTGCTTTTAGCTCTGCCTGCACTTCCATTTTTCAGTGGGCTGTTGGACTTCTATAGTAAGATTCCGCCAGCTTCTAGGATTCACCCTATTTCACCATAGATTTGAACTTTCTCTGTTTTTAGTTCCCATTTGTCTATTAGCTTTCCAGCTTCCACAACTTTGTTACCACCATCTCCTTTTCTCTTCTCCCTTTGGATTTATGTGATTTTTATTCCTCTTTACTGTCATTTTAGTGAGATTTGTAAAAGGGAACTGTGATAAATACTAGTGTTTAGCATATCAGGTTTAACAAGTGGACTGATTGTTATTAACTTGATCAAGTTATTTCATATCTGTTATTAACTTGATCAAGTTATTTCATATCTGTGGTCCTTACTTTTCTTATCTGTGATTCATAAATTATTTGAATGATCACCAACGTCTATTTAGCTTTAAACTTGGTAGTGTTCTTGTTCTTGTTTTTATCCTTTAATATTTTGAATACTCAACATTTTAGGCGTTATAGTCTCCCTCATTAATGACAAAGGCATGGGTTGTTTATGGTAGATTACAAATCCCTTGAAAGTATAGAATGTGATTTTTATATTATTAATTTGTTCAGTAGTGTTTGCTTCTTATAACACTTAGCGTTATATTGTCTGATTTAAGAATTTTTTCCCTAGTCTTTTTATCATTTATATATGACTTGCAAATTTCAGTCGAATATGGCATTAGAATTTTGTTGTTGGTACATTCCTAGTATTTCATTTGCAGTGCTATTTGTATTTTCATCTTTTAAAAATGATTTTCTAAGGGTTATAATATTACTCATTCAAAATTTAGATATGTACTTACATATAAAGGTGAAAGAACTGTTAAGGAATCTATTCAGAAGTACAATTTTTACAATTTCAGAAGTACTTGAACTTTATCTACTGTTCATTTGCTGTAGAATAACTCTTGTGATTTAAGGACTAAGAGCCATGGTGAAGTACATACTGCAAAATCATGTATATATAACTGATCTGTGATTATACTACAATGTTCTAAAATATTTTCTTTATGAATTTCTATAACTTTGAAAAGATGTTTATAGTCAAAGTAAGTATATTCAAAGTATTGATTAATCTAAATTCTAATTTTACTAAGTTTTTTGTAGTATTGGGCTACCACTTAATTTTGAGCACATCTAATCATCACCATTCAATCATATTTACCATTTTTAGAGACTTCTCTCTTTAAAAAATTATTATATTACAAAATACCCACAGAGAGTTGAAAAATTACTTACTGGGTACAATGTTCAATATTTGAGTGGTAGGTACACTAGAAACCCATACCCACCCTTAAGCAATACACCAACATAACAAACGTGCACATGTACCTCTGATTCTAAAAAACCCCCACATAATTAGTATTAAAAGAAACACACATATATGTGAATAATATGATTCCATTGATACAAAATTATAGGAAACATAAACTAATGTATAGTGACAGCAGATCAGAGGTGGGGTGGGGGAGTGTGAAAGGGAGGCAAGGATACAAATTACTTGAGAAAACTTTTGGGGTGATGAATCTCTTCATCATTTTGATTGTAGTGGTGGTTTCAATGGAATATAAATGTCCAAACTTACCAAATTGTACTCTTTAAATATGTGTAGTTAATTGTATGTCAGTTATACATCAGTAAAGCTACTAAACTTTTTGAGAAAAAGAAAAAAAATAACCCACAATAGACACAAAGAAGTACTTTAACTGCAGCAGTGTAGTTCACTAAATATTGAATTTGTACCTTTGACATCAACGGCTAGACCCTGGAGTCCTTGTCACATCCAGCGAGTTTCATGTTTGAAACAATTGAACAAATGATTTTAAATTATAAAAGGATAAATTCAAGGAAGACATGAGGAAGAAAATCTTTTTGGTAAAGATTACAAAATAGATAAAAGAGGCAAATAATATAATCCATTACTTGAATTTATTTATAAGATTATCTCTAGGCTAGATTAGGAAATTGATTTAGTGGCTTACCTAATTATAATAGCATACATTTATTATCTGTCTGGCACAACTCTATAAAGTAAATACTATTATTGTCTTCTTGAGGAAACTAAGGTACAGAGATGTCAAGTACATTACCATCTAGCTAGTCATTGGTGGAACTGTGATTTGAACCCAAGCAGTCTCTATCCATTATTTTCATATGTATAGGTAAATAGGCATATATTTATATGCACACATATATTGTGTATATACATATAAATAAAATATTTTAATATGTAAATAAAGTAAAAGCCCTTTTATCTGGAGCAATCTGAATCCATAGTTGGTCACTTAATTGGAAAAGTCAGTTAAAGCAGTAAATCATATAAATGGCACATATACATTTTAAGACATATGAATATGTACTCATTCTTTAATCTTTAGTTGTAGAATTAAGGCTTTCCTTTTGGTATTGTTTTGATGATTGGAATTCCATATTGTCTTTTTTGCATAAACTACAACCATAATGCATTGTCTACATTTTCCAGGTTTGTTTTCTTCAAAGTTGAGCAAGAATTTAAAGAAACTTGCAAAGCAAGTGTGTACAGAATCCTTCTAGATTGCTATACTTTAAAAACTGTTTACATTATCTATTCTGCACTTAATCTAACAACAATTTTTTAGCTACTTGCCTTCACCTTCTTAAAGTTTCCATAAGCATTCAACTTTCTTTTTAAGTGATCTCCTTTCACATTAGCAATTAAATAGTTTATGTAACATTTCAAATAATTACAATAACAAATACAACTAGCATAAATAGGCCTGATACCAGAAAGAACTGAATTATTAGAAAACCATATAAATTGGTAGTAACAGAAGTGCAGGACACACTTGAGAACAGCCTCAGAAGCTTTGAGTAGTTAACGTGCCTTGCAATTGGTCAGAGTGTTTTACAGAGAATGTGGAGAATATCAGTTTATATTGCAGCTTAGTTAAGAAGAGATCAGTTTTAAAAAGATCTATTTATATATCTAAAAGAATTGAGGACAAGCTCAGTGGCTCAGCCTGTAATCCCGCGCTTTGGGAGACCAAGGTGAGTGAATTGCCTGAGCCCATGGATTCGAGACCCGCCTGGGCAACTTGGTGAGACCTCATCTCTACAATAAATCAAAAAAATTAGCCGGGCGTGGTAGTGCCCACCTGTAGTTCCACCTACTTGGAAGGTTGAGGTAGAAGGATCGCCAGAGCCCAGCAGGTCGAGGCTGTGGTGGCTGGGAGCGGCCACTGCATTCCAGTCTGGGCGACTGAGACTCCAACTCAAAAAAAAAAAAAAAAAAAAAGAATTGAAAGCAGGATCTTGAAGAGATATTTGCATACCCATGTTTATAGTAGCAATATTTACAATAGCCAAAACATGGAAGCAACCAACACGTTTCTTGGCAGATGAATGGATAAACAAAATGTGGTATATACATACAATATCTAGTCTTAAAAAGAAAGGAAATCTTGCCACATACCATATCATGGATGAACCTTGCGGGCATTATGCTAAGTGACATAGCCAGTCACAAAAAAGATAATATTGTATGTTTCCCACTTACATGACATATCTACAGTAGTTAAATTCATAATGAAAGTAAAATATTGGTTACCAGGGACATGAAAGGGGGAAATGGGTAGTTGTTCAATGGGTATAGAGTCTTAGTTCTGCAAAGTTTAATTTCAGTTTTGCAAAATGAAAAAGTTTGGGAGATCTGTTCCACTGTAATATGAATGTGCTTAACATTACTGAACTGTATGCACACCTTAAGTTGGTAAATTGTATGTTATGTGATTTTAGCAAAATATATAATCTTTGACCAGAAAACAGTAGAATAATGCCTTCCAGGTTCCAAAAGAAATTATTTCCAATCTAGAATTTCATGTCCAGCCACATTTTCAGTCAAATCTGAGGATAGATTAAAGTCATTTTCAGACATTTAGAAAATCAAAATGTGTATCTCTGAGACTTCCTACCTCAAGAAGTTGCTTAGGGATATATATCAACAAAATTAAGAAGAATATGCAGAAAGAAAAAATGGATCGTATCTTAGATGATAGTGAAGGAAAATCAGATGACAGGTAGGCAGCAGGCCTAGAAAATGATCAGATTAGAGTAGAAAGATAGAGGGTTCTTGGAAGAATACCTCTGAAGAAAAAAATACCTCTATACCTTAACCGTCTATGTAATGGATCATTAGATGGGCTGAAGGCACATTGTTTCTTTGTTATTAAGAAAAAAGAAAAGAAAAGAAAGTCAAATAAAATAAAAACAAGAAAAAATTAAATGCAACACAAATAATTTCTAAAACTAAAGTGAAATAAAATATGGTACAACTTAAAGCTATTGATAGGGGGTGAGAAAAGATAATGCATTTTGCCATGATGTAAAGAATACTTTTCTTCAGATGGTCTATGAACTGTGTCATTGGACTCATACGAGAGGAAATGCTGTCTTAACATACCATCTGGTTTTTCAGTGATCTGTTTTTCTGTTTTAAATGGTGTTGATTGATTTATAATCAACCATGTTTTAGACAAAACATGGAAGCTGTAATTATGTCTACAGAAAATAATATAAAAGTAAGAGAATGTAAAACTGACATTTTGAAAGTAAAAATGTAGCTCGTGGAAGATGCACAGTGAGGTAGATGAAAGCTAGAGGGAAGATTGGGGATGATAACTTCATGTGACGGTAAAGAGAGTTGAAAAAGCTATTGGTGTTAAGAATAGTAGAAATATTAAGTTATTATTTAAGTTTATAAAGGTAACTTATAGTTATAGAAACTATTGACAGAAGGAGCTATTTGTGTATATATTAAGTAAATGAGCTAAAAGCTTTACAGAGGATATCACAATGTATCTACTAAATTGGTAAATTAAGAAATTGAGGGAAAGCCCCTCTGGTCCCCTCCCACTGTGGGAGCTTTTCTGGCCTCTCAATAAATCCTGCTTTCTAAAAAAAAAAAAAAAAAAAAAATTAGAGTGATACCTTACTATTTAGATATATGGAGGAGATCATTTTAAATGAACTAGAGTCAGAAATGTTTGAAAGAGGACTGGGACCAGGGATGGAGAAGAGTGGAGTTGCATATGAATATTTTTAAATGATGTATATAGGTTTTATTGGTTAAAATTTAAAAGTAGTATAGGAATTATCTACTTTTTAAAGGATTGTTTGAAGTTGTTATAAAACTCTGTGATACTGATGCCATTTTATAACATGAGTTTAAGTAAATCTTAAAGGTGCTTTATTTTGAGCTTTTTGTACGGTGGTATTACATGAGAACTTATTTTCTGTACTTAATCAGAAAATTGCTCAGTGTTTCCAAAATTAAGAGCAATTTTGCTTGAATGACAAAGATGAGAAAAATGGAATTTTCCATGATTTTCCTTGTTAGAGGTAATTTTCCTTTTTTGAACTATCATAGTATTTTATTTATACCCTCTACTAGGATACTTATCAATATCTATCTCGTATAGTTATTTATATCAATATACATTTCAACTCCCAAATTATTGCTAGACTATATCACTACGTAAGAGTGGGTGGAGGCCGGGCTTGGTGGCTCAGCCTGTAATCCCAGTACTTTGGGAGGCCGAGGCTAGTGGATTGCCTGAGCCCATGGGTTTGAGACCAGCCCCGGCAACTTGGTGAGACCTCATCTCTACAATAAATCAAAAGAATTAGCTGGGTGTGGTAGTGCACTACTGTAGTTCCAGCTACTTGGAAGGCTGAGGCAGAAGGTTCACCAGAGCCCAGCAGGTTGGCTCTGAGTGTGCCACTGCACTCCAGTCTGGGCAATGGAGTGAGACCCCAACTCAAAAACAAAAACAAAAACAAAAAGAGCGGGCAGGGTGGTTTTTGTCATATTATGTCCTATTCTGTATATTACATCACGTTTTCAAAAGACACAGTGCCTTTTGTTATGGTTTGGATGGTTGTCCCCTTCCAAATCTCATGTTGAGATTTGATTCCCAGTGTTGGAAGTGGAACCTAGTGGGAGGTGACTGGATCATGAGGATGGATCCCTCATGAATGGCTTGGTGCCATTCTGGTGGTACTTAGTTCTCAAATTGATTGTTTCAAAGAGTTTGGTACCACCCATGTCTCTCGATCCCAGTCTTGCCTTGTGACATGTCAGTTCCCCTGTCTTCTGCCATGAGCAAAAGCTCTCTGAGGCCTCACCAGAAGTCAAGTAGGTGACAGTACCACACAGAACGGCGAGCCAAATATTTTTTCTTTATAAATTACCCAGCTTCAGAAATTTCCTTTTTTTTTTTTTGAGTTGGAGTTCACTCTGTCGCCCAGGCTGGAGTGCAGTGGCACTCTCACGGCCACCCCAGTGTCGACCTACTGGGTTCCGGTGATCCTTCCACCTCAGCTTTCCAAGTAGATGGAACTATTGTAGAGATAAGGTCTCACCAAGTTGCTCAGGTTGAACCCATAGGCTCAGGCAATCCTCTCACCTCGGCCTACCAAAGTGCTGGGATTACAGGCTTGAGCCACCGTGCCCAGCCAGATATTTATTTATATTAGTAGCAACACAAATGGACTAATACACCTTTCATATGGTAATTATCTGTTTGTAGTTATTTAAACAAATATTAGAGCACCTGATATTCTGTAGGCGGCATACTGGACTCTTAATGTACAATGATAATTAGAAAGACACAGCCTTTGTCCTTGTGAACGTTACACTCTAGTATGGGAGGCAGATGTTAGTGGTTTAAACAACAACTATTAATTTTTCTTCATGAATCTAGCCTGCAGGTTGGCTGGGTGATGTTGCTTATCTGGGATGGGCTTGACCAATCTTGTCTGGGCACTCTTTTGTGTCTGGGACAACTTGGCTTTACTTCATGTGGTTTTTTGTTTTCTAGCATTTAGCTGGGTCCTGTTCTTATGATGAAGCAATAGAGGAAGGAGAAATGCAAAAATGCTTTTTAAGCCTCAGGTTAGATCAAGTACCATGGCTAAAGCAAATCACATGGCTGCATGTCCTGCAGTCTGAGTGCATGGCAAAAGGCATGGATACAGAAAGGCCATTAACATGGGCGAAGATCTAGTCAATCTACTAGAATGCAAAATACATAGAGAAAAGTGCTGTGAATATGCTCCAATAGAAAAGGTGGTCAGGGAAGGCTTATCTGAAGAAAGAATGAATGAACAAAAATTCTGTAACTCAAAAAGATAATTAAATAATGAGCAATTATAGTTGTTAGTCGGCTCCATTTTGGGAAGCCCTTCCAGAAGGAAGCCGTTTTGTCTCCTCTAACGTGTCAGATAAAAAGAGCTGGTGAAATAAGCAGGGACTGAGATGAGCCCAAGCATGTCAGCTTTATAGCCAAATTCCAGCTATTTCTATTAAACAGACATTACTGTTACCCCTTCCCCTGCCTGTCAATGTACCATCAGGAACACTGTGCAGACATGCTAAATTACAGAGACAAAAGTCAGGAAAGGTTACCATGCCTTTGCTTTTATGTTGTTTGTACTTGCAGCTGTAGTAGTAATAACAATACTGGTCTTAATAGTAATAGTAATAGTAATAATTATAGAAGCTATCAGGCAGTAAGCACCAAATGTATGCAGAAACTATGTTAGACATTGTACACAAAATTTTGTTAATTCTTGCACCGGTCCTGTAAGGCAGGTATTATCTTTGTTTTACCATTTTAGAGAGGTTAAGTATCTTGCTTAAAATACCATAGACTGTATATATTAGAGCTAGGATTTTGGTCTGTTTGATTCTTTTTTTTTTTTTTGAGTTGGCGTCTCACTCCGTCGCCCAGACTGGAGTGCAGTGGCCGCTTCCGGCCACCGCAGCCTCGACCTGCTAGGCTCCGGCGATCCTTCCGCCTCAGCCTTCCAAGTAGCTGGAACTACAGGTGCGCACGACCACGCCCGGCTAATTTTTTGATTTTTTGTAG
>CAUYQG010212647.1:0-12605 GCA_963574415.1 Tarsius wallacei | reverse complement strand
CTACCACGCCCGGCTAATTTTTTGATTTACTGTAGAGATGAGGTCTCGCCAAGTTGCCCAGGCGGGTCTCAAACCCGCGGGCTCAGGCAATCCACTCACCTCAGCTGCAATCTGTGTTTTTAACAAGTCTTTCAGGTAGATTCACCCTCAAGTTTGAGAACCGTTACGCCATAGTTTCCATCAAATTTCCCCCGTGTGGCCACATAGAGCCTTAAGACTTACCTGTTGATTCAGCCTGGACTTGGGATCCCTGTAGCTGATTCCTGGCAGCTTCCCATCTCTGTCACCCTCTTCCCCTAGCTCCAGGCTGAAAAGTGCAGGTTGGGGGCAGGATTTGATGCACTTGCAGTAACATTTGTAGAGGAAATGGCATGGTTTTGAAATGGGGACATCTTTTTCTTTGCCTTCCTCTGTGGACCTGCCTCCACACAGCCCCTGACCTGCTCATCACTCTCCTTTAAAGTGAGGTGACTAGACAGCAGAGTACCTGGAGACTATTATGACATCATAAGGATCTTGAGCAAGACTGCGCCTGCCAGCCTTTATGGGGCTCACCTGTCCTGTGTCTGGCTCCACAGAAGGCTTGTGGTCTTCTCTGGGGGAGGAGACATCTTAGTCTCATGCAGAGACCATGGGATTTAGGACTCCCAGGGGGGCTACTGGTCAGTTTTCTCTCAGGTCAATTTAGGGAGACTCTGGCTAACAAATATATTTACCCACAGGAATTTGGACATATGATGCGAAGAAATCTGTGAATATGAGAGAGAGAACTGATGCAAGAAAGATGAAGACAGAAGAGGGTAATGTTGAGGGCATTAACAACAGAAGCGCCTGTGCTGGGCTTGGCTAAGTTTGGAGGAGTTGGGTGGGAAGAGGCAGGGCTCCCTGGACAGCCACCCTTGTTTATGCTGGCAGAAAATACAGCATGTTCAGGGGTTGGAAGGGGATTGTTGCTCATTTTGCTTTTGACAGTTTTAGTTTCACTTCTGCCAGATTCATGCAAATGCCCTAATCTTCTTGCATTCATGCAAATGCAAGATCTTTGCAGTTTGCATTTGCTTCGAGGAGACAGTGATGAACAGTCAAGTCTGTGCTTGCTGGGAGTTTTCTAGTGAGAGGTGAAGTCACACAACTTGCCTTCCTGAGGCAGAGTCACACATGACTCTTGCGGGGATGTGGAATCTTTCCACAGTACATTCTTCACTGACAGATCTGTCCCTAGACAAGCTCCAGCTCCTGGATGGTCACAAGGCAGTCTGGGAATATCGGTCAACATCTTCTCTTGATTATCCCCACTGACAGCTTTTTTGTCCTTTTCTGAATTCAGTTTGGAGTTGACGAGATGAATCTTTTAACTCTCCTCCCTCTTTAACTTCTATTGAAAGGTCCAAACAATTATAGAATTGGGGGGAAAAGGTGCCTCTTGGGAGCACAGAGGAGGGTAGCGACTGCAAGAGAGAAATGTCGAGGTGTTTCTGCTAGACAGAGTGAAGGTGCCAATGAAAGAAGGGAAGGACTGACTGGCCATGCTTTACTATCTGTGGAGGAACAGGCTGCTTGGTAAACTAATCAAATTTCTGGCAAAGCCCTATTGCCCCAAACACACTAAAAACTTCTGACTAGCAGCTGTAGTGAAAAGCTTATAGTTTTTTGAGCTTGTTTAAACTTAAGTTCAAACTTGCCACTTGGTGCAAGCTAGTCAGCCTCAGTTTTACCCTTTGTTAAATGGGGATAATACTTGCCCTGCAAGGTATAATAAGGGTGAAATGAAATAGTTCAGTCTGGGAGACACAGCCAATTGTTAGTAGGCTCCATTTTCTGACTACTACGTGTCACGTACGATGCTAAAATCTTTACATAAATTATCTATAATCCAATAGAAAGCACTATGAAGTTGTTCTCATTCTTATCATCACTTTACAGATGAGTTCCCTGAAGTTTAGCAGGGTTGAAGAAACTGGCTCAAGGCCCACAGTGTGAAGGGAGTAGAGCTGGAATTTGCAGCAGTCAAGTGTAGAGCCCACGCTTTCAAGCCCTAGGCTGTGCTGTTTTAAACCCTTGAAACTGTACTGTATTTAGTCCTTACAATAGCCTTAGTGTAATCATTTTTATTGGTGCAAAAAATATAAGTTCAGAGGTAAAACAATGTGAGGTTATACAAATATTTGAAGCCAGCTTGACTCCATCTCTTGTTCCTTGTCACTCTGCTGTCCTTTAGTTGATATACTCTCTAGAGTGTCACTCTGTCCCCCAACTTTGGATCAGATTTTACTCCCACTGAATACAAGTGGTACATAATGGAGAGAACTTCAAAATGTGATTCCAGTGCCGTCCCGTTCTTTGAAGAATCGAATGATTGCACGTGAGTACCTCTAAATAGCCTTCATTTCTCTTTGCTGGTAGGACTCACAGAAAACATTGGACTTCCCCGGAAACTGCTTGAAAAACACAATCCCTGGCCAGCCTATGTCACATATACCTCCCCGATAGTGAAAAGACTCATTGAGACAAGCAAAACGGAATGCATGCATCCTCTTGAGGAAAGCTGCTGGGCCTCGAGGCGGAATAAGTCTTCCAGTGTCATTCAGCTGAAAAGGAGAAAGTCATCCAAGTCCTCCAGCAACGCTGTGTTCAGGGACAAGCTGTCAGAGAGCACGCTATCGGTGTGGGGCACCTACTCCATATCGGCCATGGGTCCTACCATGATCCCAGAACCCACACGCTTACAGACGGATTCCAGAGATGGTCCCACCACCAACTATAACAAGATCATCTTCTCCCAAAAGCCTATGACGAGGATGCTTCCGTATAGCTCGCTATTGGCCAGCAAGGAGAAACACGCAAATGTTTAGTGAGCAGTCCCTGCAGCCGCCCCCGAAGAATGTACAGCAATTAAGCTCCATTTGCCACAGATTTCATGATGTCCTTTAAATCTGATCTTGCTTCTGCTCATGCAGAGGTTGGCTGAGAGAAACCAGATCAGGCTGTGGGTGGGTGGGTGGTTTGGATGTGTGCCCCCAGTGTTGTGGTCTGGTGGGTCAGGCAATCCCTGGATCTAGTTTCTGCCATAGATGCTGAGGAGCCCACTGTGGGTGATTTGATCTGGTCCAGGCAGGAGACAGAAATCACCAATTATTTTACTGGAGTAATTTAATATAAATACTTATTAACCAGGTAACTGAAAAGGGCAGGAAGATAATACAAAGATACCATGGAGCTGTGTGCAGGAAGCAGTTATCACTCCTAAGGCTAGGGAATAGGGGGAAGATATTTGACTCACTGAAAGGTAGATGCCTGGAGAAGGGACATATGGGTTGAGTCTCAGACTTCAGAGGTGAGAGAATCAGGATGCTGCTCGGCAGGAGGTGGTGTCTCTGAGCTCTGGGGAGAGTCCCTGTGGGATGGTACCTCCACCTCTGGTGAGAGGAGCTGTTTGGCTGGTATCTCTGAGGGGGACACCCATGAGTCTGCTTCTGTGGGTGTTAGAAAAACCAAAAACTGGATTCAAATGCTTCTGGAAGGAGTGTCACTGCCTAGGGCGAACAAAAAAGACTGCAACTTTCCTGACAGGGACAGGAAGCCAATAGAAAGTGACCAGGATGCAAAGAGGAAGTGAACCAGGAGGGCAATTCCCATTTCCTCCTCCAGCCGTGCAGATTCCTGCTAGCACCCCCTACGGGCAGAGCTTATCCAGGCATGAACAAGGAATGTGGTTTGCAGTGTCCCAACTCCAGCACCTCCAAGTTTGAAGCCAAGAGAAAATTAACTTAATAACCAGCACGACCCGGCTCTGGGTGATCCTACCCGGCTGCTCCACTTGGCACCTGGACCTATTGGAATGTTTTTCCCTTGGAGTGCTTACAAAGTGGCAGTAGGGGCCAGGGTGTCCCCTGCTGTGAAAGGGAGGATTATTTCCCCCTGTTCTTCTTTAAGGTTTGGAGCAGAGTGGGTGGAGGAGAAGCTCCAGGCTAGACTCCAGCTGTTATTTGACAGCTAGAGTTGGTCCACCCATGCTCTGAGTTGGCCCCAGAGCAAGTGATACTGAACTCTTCTCAATATCCACGTTAGACAAACTTTGTCTTTAGCCACAAAGAAGGTCCAGTTATAATAGGCCAACCCAGCTGATATTGTGTTTGGGGTTTATCTACTAAGCAAAACTGACCTTACCTGAGTTTCTGTGTTTGTGTTTGCACAAGGCAGTTAATACCTGTCAGCTTCCCTCACAAGAGATGTGGAGGGTGCGATATACTAACTGATATAAGTGCCATTTGAAAAAGTCAAATTGGCCTGGAAATGCATTTTCTCCATCCAAAAGTCTTGTATAAATGTTTGCAAACACAGATGGGTGCAACTTTGGAGAATTCATCTTTGTGCATTTGTGTTGGGACAGCTGAATGAATTAGGAACTCCAGGCCTGCTCCTGGGTTCCCAACCCTTGACCAGAATGAATTCTTGCAACAATATGGTGGTTTCTAGGGAATCTGAATGATTGTATTTAGTGTCCATGGGACATTTATAGACATGGAGGTGGGTGATAAATTTCTCCAACATGAATTTTGTGTCTCTTCTGTCCTTTTATGGGTATTTATAGCCAGGGTATTTTTGGGAAGGTATGGATTATAAAGCCTCATTGAGTGTTAGAGTTTATAGGAATTTAGGGTTATTTTTTCCAATACCTTCAAGGGCACAGTGGTAGGGTAATTTACTAAAGGTTGCACAGTTCAGTTTTTAAAAAATTTCTAAACATGTAATAGTTTTTAGAAAAGTACGTACTCTCTAAATTAAATTGTTTTATAGATTGCATTGTTTCAATTAATTTAATTCTCAGCCTATTATAACAACATAAGCATGACTGCAGGACATCATTAACATCTGATGATGTGATGAAAATTGTCTGTTCCGTGATTACAGTCCAGAGACATCACCTGCTGAGGTCTAATATTTTTTGACTTGGGAAACGATGCTTGAGCTCAAGGTGAGATTCACAGGCCTGGCCAACATAAAGACTTGATTAGAATTAGCCATGACTATGTGAAGAAGCAGCTGGGCAAGACTAGCTGGATCCTCTAATAAAGCCTTGGTCCCTGGGGGAGGAGGCTGATCCTGAGTGACCCATGGTATCTGATGTTTAAATTTGTCCCCTGGTCCAGACCTTCCTGTGCACGATTGAGGTAAGGGCCAGTGAGTGAAACTCTCAAAGGGCTCTTTCACTAAAATCCTAGAAGGCTCCGAGGTAGAAATGCAAAGTGGACAGAGATCTTCTTGACTGCACAGTGCATCAGCACGCTGGGCATGGACAAGAAATAGCCAGGTCTGGTAGAGCCCAGTGAATGCTTGGCAGGACCGGCTTTTTCATAAGAAAAATGAGAGACATCCTGGTGCTCCCAGAAATAGGCATAGAGCCCTTGCTGGGGCCTGAAGTTCCCCAGGAACAGGCAGGGTATGAGGTGGAATGCCAGTTATTTCCAATGCAACCTCATCTCCCTGTCCAGGCTGGAGAGGCCTGGGATATCTCAGGTTACTCCGAACATATTTCACTTCCCTCTCTAAGAGGGAACTGGCTTTCTCTGATGTTCCACAACCCACAGCCTCATTTTATTTATCTCCTCTGCCTATGGAATTTTCTGCTTGGCAGGAGAGCTGTTTCAATTAGTCTCCCTGCTGTAATAGGTTTAAGAAACATCAGAATATGTATTTTGTTAGACCATCTGTGTTGCTCTGTAACCAAGGCCCGGTCTGACACATATCGAGCAGCTGTTTTTGAGTAGATTCTTTGGCTCCCTGCACACAGTATGGTATTTACCCATTTGCAAATTCCACGGTTGGTGTTTAAACAGTTGATGTTTAACCGTGGCAACATGACTGAGCCTGCTGGTCATTTTCATGTTGGTGGGGGCTGGTAGGACATCAAACAGTTCCACATTCTGCAACCTCTCTAGCAGTGGCCCAGGAGCACATCTTGAAGGAGATTAGGTTGCATGACAGATAAGAGGGGACTGCAGGAAATTCTTTAAGGAGGTTAACTGCGTAAATAAAGGTGTCACTGTAAGTGCAGGTAAGCCAGATGTTTAGGGTGATTCAGAAGGCCTCTAATTGCAATGGGAAGTTGGGTGGTACCTAAAAGGAGAAAAGTTGTAGATTCTGTTAGCAACAGGTCTAGAGCCACTTTGGAGTGAGACCAGTCCAGCATGATCAGCAAATCCTGCTTCTCCTCTTGTGGCCCAAGGTCTTATGTAGGAGCGTAAATGCCACACATGTATGCCTTAGGCTTTTTTTTTTTTAAACATAGGACAGGGAGAACAAAATGTGTACCCTGAGATAGGGATTTTGATCCTTGGGCCTTGATGGGGTTCCTCAGAAGCAGCTGAGAAGTCACATAGAACTGGGGACACAACACAGGACAGACTCCAGCTTCCGATGCTGGAATCCCAACCATGGACTGATGATGTGTCCATGAAGACAGGAATCCCAAAGTGGAAATCCCAGGCATGTTGACTGTGGTTGTTAAAAGATTGTAAAAGTGCTTTGTGAGCTGTGTCTGAGTAAATGTACACATCTGGACAAAGTGGATCTTTTCAGCCTTGAGTCAGTAGTTCCTGAAAGCTTTCTGGAATCCCCACACTTCCAGACCAAGGGGCACATTTTCAGAACCCACACATTTTCAGTGCCAGAAAGAGAAAGATTGAGAAACTGGGGAAGGTGGAGTCAGGGAAGGAAAGTAAACAGGGACCTAAGATTTACTGTGATCTGATGTTGTTAGAGCCTGAACTAAAGATCAGGGCTGCGTTTATATTCGTAAAACCTCTCTTTACTTCCTTCACCAATCACCCTCTTCCTCCATCTCTTACCAGGGACCCAAGGCCTCTGCCAGCTATTGCGGTAATTGGAAACTACAGGTTTTGGACAGCATCCTAAACCTGTAGGGCATGGTTAGGCTGCCTGTCCCCAGCACAGAGCCGTGTGGGATTCCTTGAGGCATGCCAGGCAGGGCCAGCAGGGGATGCAGGAATATCTCAAGTTAGATGGGGACTGCTGCTGCCCCATTTCTGTGCCTCAGTCCTGAGTGTGATCTGATTTCTCCACAGGGCAGGGTGCTCACTCTCATCAGCACACTACGCAGGGTGGCAGATGGCATGGAAAGGACCTTAGACCTGGTGTCAAGACCCCGGACTCTTCTCTCAGGCTCTGTATTCTAGAACCAATAAACATTCCTATCCCATCTTTGGCCTTTCTAGGATGCTTCCATTGCTGGGAGTCCAGCAAGGCTCATGGTGTCAATTCACTTCCTCTGTAGACTCAATTGTTCAGCCACCCGGAACATTCCATTATTTTGGGTAAACAAAGGGATGTGAGAAGCCACAGGATTTCTGGCAAATTAGAAATTTGACACTTGGGATCATTTCTGTGCATCTGTCAGTGGGTAGGGTTTTTGTGGAGAGAGAAGTTAGTACCAGAGAAAGTTACAGCTAGAAGGAAATTGGCACTACGTGTGTGTCAGGTTCTCTGCTCACACTTGTGCATTTTGGAGCTTTGCCTACATTCATTTTGCTGCCTGTAGACTCAGGTCCATGCTTACCTAGTTGACTAGATAATTACTGAAGTAGGAAAACCCCTTTGATTGGGATTGAAATTCAGGTCTTTCAACTCCAAGTGTGGGCGGCTTCCTCTATGCCCAGATCTCCTCTTCTCTTTTGGTTTTATCTATGACAACACTGCTGGTGTCCTCAAGTAGGGAAGATGAGATCAGCCTGTGGCTGCTGACCCATGAGTTCAACTATGACACCCTCTATTGTAAGGCAGCTTTATTAGGGACCCCTTTTCATGTGGCCAATTTGCTGTGTGCTCCTGGAACAGTGGAGGTAGGATGGTGAGACTGAAAGTGCTGTAAGACCTGGGCAAGGTTAGCCGTGTTCATCGTCATATTCCCAGAGCCCTTCACATCCTGGAACAGAGTTGGTGTTTTTATCTATCTAGCTATCTTGCTATCTAGCTGTCTAGCTATCTTAGATAGGGTCTCAGTATGTTGCCTAGGCTGGCCTGGAACTCCCTGGTTCAAGGGATCCTCCTGCCTCAGCCTCCCAAGAAGCTGGGACCACAGGCTTGCACACAGTCTGCCTTGGTGCGCAAGTATTCATTGAACAAGTGGTTTACCAGAGTAAGTCCTAGCACCCAAACCAAATGTTGGGAAGAGGTGGTTTCTTTCATAATGTTCAGAGCTTGGAAAAACCACTAGACTTTAGTAAAGCTTGAGGGACTGAGTAGGCATTTTTACTGTGAGAGTTTCTTCTAGTCCTGAGAGTATGATTCACATACACTATTCAGTGGGTATTTTTAATATGCCCTTTCTTAATAAGATATTGGACTGATAGAAGGAACAAGAGGCACAATCTCATAAAACTAACATTTAGTTATTCTGTTCTTTTGAATGACCAAGTCCTGTCTGATGAAATGAAAAGGTTCTTTTTTCCCCCCTCTAGCCTTCACCAGAAGGGACACAATCTCCCAGGCCTACCAGAACTCTTGTTCTCAAGTTTGCTGCATGCAGATGGGCATCCAACAGACATGCACTGAGTGCTTGCTTGTGCCAGGCACTGAGCCAGGGGCCCAGCCGTGGACCTGGGAGACACAATCAGGCTTACATTTTGGCAGTGGAGACATGAGACAAGCACAGTCGTGATGTGTGTTACGAAGAAGCACAGGGTTCTATGCAAGTGTATTTGCTGTAGGCTCATGACAAGCTCTCTCAGTTCTCATGAAAAAGGGATTATGGAAAGAGGCAGGATTAGTATCAGGACAGCTGCTCATAAAAAGGAGTGAGGTCATGGTGAATTTTTGGCCAAGTTGAATTTTAGTGGCCTGGTAAGTTTTTAAAGCTTTGCAAAGCTGCCTTCAGTTTATACTCAGCCCCTGCTTACATGTTTGTTTCTGTAGCACCATGGAGCTGTTCCCTCGTTCAGGCTGGTTTTTTAGGCTAGGGCGTCTCACTCTACAGCCTTGGTGACAACACAGAGGAAGTGTCAAACATTTGCACACTGTTTGTTCCAGGACTCTTATTTCCTGCTTGCCTTTCTGTCCCATAGGGCTGGGTTGGGCAGCTACAAAGGAAACCTCGAGGCCCCTTCACTATCCTCTCCAGACCTGGGGCAGGTGCCAGGTCTGAGCCTTCAGCATCTGCCCCCGGCCTGCTAAGCCCTGCCTCAAGTTCCCTTGCTCTCCAGAGCAAAAAGACCGGTTCTGCCTATCATTTCTTCTCTGTAACAGGCATCCCCTCCTTCTTCCTTGCTTTGCCAGGTTTCTGCAGGCCTCTTTGCAGACTGGGGCATGGGGTGCATTTCAACCTTGATGTTGCCCTGTCTATCTCATTCCTCCTCCTATTCATGCAGTTTTTCTCCTCTTTCTCTCTCTTGCCCCTCTTTCCTCCCTTCCTTTTCTTCCTCAACTTCCTTCCTTGTCTGTCTTCCTTTCTCCTTTCCCTACCTTTTGATCTTCATTGATTATTATTATTTTTTCGAATTGCAAAGTTAAATGATACTTGCTGTAAGTACCTCAGGTTTTCTCATAGTAGAAGTGCCAAGATGACCTTGACCCCTTCCAAACTTTAGTCGGAGCTTGACCCTATAATAATCAGACACCAAGAGTAGAAGCCTCTGTCCTGAGGAAAAAGAGGAGTCCCTGAGTACTGTTATTCCTGACTGAAGCTCTGAGGAGTGTTCACCATCCTAGTGGCCACCTGTCCTTGACTGTCCATCTCATCCCAGAAGCAGATGTTTCAGGGTCCAGAATCACTGCTATCTTGTGTCCCCCACCATAACCATTGGGTCCCCTTGCAACTTCAAAAGGCACAGTCCTACCCAGGCTGCAGCAGCCAAGTTTGCCTTGATGGCTTGGGGATAACAGAAGCACAACAGAGTAGATTACAATTGCCACCAAGAAGTGGCTGCTTTGGGGATCCCACAGCCTAAGTGTGATTTCTGTTCCCTGCTGAAGGCCAGCTCCCCATCCAACTTGGATCTCAGCATATCTGGATTAACTCGGAATCCAGACCCAGTTCTCCCTTAACCCTGGGGTTCTTGGCGCTTTCTCCACTTTACTTGCCCCTGTCCATAACCTTCCTCTTTTCTTGGTCACAGACAGAATTGCCACTGAGAATACCAACGGCTTCATCCATGAGATGTGGTTTAGTTCTTCTGGCTTGGAAAAGACAATCACAATGTCCAACAGTACTTTTCCTGTTGGGTGATGTATTTAGGAGTAACAGTACATTTGGAGCCTCATTTAGCAGAGCAAGGCTTTTGTCTCATCTTCCTTAGAGTCCTACTTCCAGATTATGGGAAAGTTATGCCTTTTGCTCACCTGTGGGTAGCTTTCGGATAGAATATATATAGCACTCCCATCACCATGACCACTGCTACCTCCACCTCCATCTGCAACCCCATCACCACCATCTCTGCCATCATCATTACCTCATTACCACCATTACATCCACCTCTACCTTCATCACCATCACCAAATTACCTCCTCCACTACCAAATTTCTGCCTTTGTCCATTTGTGCCGCTGTAACAAGATACCATGGACTGAGTAATTTATAAACAATGGAAATTTATTTCTCACAGGTCTGGAG
The DNA here is from genome assembly GCA_963574415.1 of Tarsius wallacei. Classification (NCBI taxonomy): domain Eukaryota; kingdom Metazoa; phylum Chordata; class Mammalia; order Primates; family Tarsiidae; genus Tarsius; species Tarsius wallacei. The sequence continues at coordinate 1,982 of CAUYQG010212647.1, read as the reverse complement.
GTTGGGAAGTCCAAGGTCAAGGTGCTAGCAGGACTGGTGTCTGGCAAGGGCTGCTCTTTGCTTCCAAGATGGTACCTTATTGCTGCATCTTCCAGAGGAGAAGAACACTGTGTCTTCATTTGGCAGAAGGGATGAAAGGGCAAGAGAGTACTCTCTTCAACCTTGAGCCCTTTGTTAAGGCTGCTAATCCCATTCATCAGAATAGAACCCTCATCATGACTTAATCACCTCTCAAAGGGCACACCTCTTAATGCTGTTGAATTGGGGATTAAGTTTCAAAGTGAATTTTGTAGAGGACACCATCAGTCAAATCATAGGACCATCATCACTACCATCACCTCTACCTCCACTGCCACCTCTGCTACCTCTACCTCCATCCCCATCTCTAGCTTCATCACTATCATTCCTTCATCACCACCATCACCTCCACCACCGACATAGTCATCATCACCACCAGTACACCAGTACCCCTGAAAGAAGTGATGAAAGTGCAACCTGTATTTATTTATTGGAAAACTTTTCTCTAAACTAGCAAAGGAACAGTCTCAATAAAAGGCTTATTTCACGTCACCTAGCCGAACCCAACATCTGCACAAGAGGCATCTGCTTTTGGGTTACTTCATTGACTCTGGACACCCCAAGAACAAACCCTTATATCTGCATGAATAAGCAAATTCCAAAGTGGTCCCTCTCAGAAGACAAGGAGAATTTGAGCCAGAGACTAATACTGACTTTTTAGAATGCAGAAATCATCAACATTCTTAACCTGACTTCCACAGACCTTCAGAGGGTCTACAAACAGAACTCAGGAGTCCAGGAACTTGGACAGGAAAAAAAAATTGCAGATTTACCTTTTTTTATTAACACCTCACTGAGTTTTAGCATTTCCTTCAGTGAAATGTGGCTTTGTCACCAGTAGAAACCACAGATATTTTCATACCACATGATAGTTGCAGATATCTTGAAGTGCTGTTTCTGCTTATTGCTTTTTTGACATTATGGTAGTCATTAGACTTGCTGCTACATCTTGTTAAGAAAATCCACAATACATATAGAAAACATCTGCTATTAAAAATACTTTGATTATTTAGTTTCAGCATAATTGGTTTCTGGTTTTAATGTTCTGTATTTTATTAAGGAAAAGTTAAGAACCCTTGACATAAGGTCAGGCTCCCTGGTTTCAACAACTTTCAGATCTTGCTTGTATTGAGCATCTGAAGTAAAGAGTGGAAGCCTCTCTCCCTTGACGTCTACTCCAAGAAGTAACCACTGTTTACAGCTTGGCAGATATCCTTTTCAGACTCTTTTTCCCAGTGCAAATACACATAAGTTTTAATGCATGTATGCACATAATATGCACAGTTATTTTTAATAGGATGGCTATACATATTCTGCAACTTGCTTTTTCCACTAAACATCTCTTCCTGTTAGTGTAAAATTGCCTCCATTCTTTTGGATGACAGTGGGATGCCAGAGTTCGTTTATATATTCCTCTCTTGTTGGGTATTCAGGTTGGTTCCAATTTTCCTCTGATAACTATTGCTGCCATGGATGGTCTGTCTTTCCTGAGGCAGCTCCTCCTCTCATCTTTCCATGCCAGTTCCTTGAGTGTCTTAGTGGCTTTGGAGGGCTCTTTCCTGAGGAAATTGAGGTAGTGGGATATGATGTATGAGCACCCATATTTGAGCTTTTTCTGTAGGCTTTTGAGAAACCTATGCACATGGTGATGGGGGAATTCTGGCCTCTAGAATGAGTTCTGGCCTCAAATGGGATGATCAGAAATCCTGGTGTTTGAGTAACTTCAAAACATGAATCATGTTTCAAATCATGAAGATAAAATGCTTCTACATTGTTGGTGGGAGTCTAAACTTGTACAACTTCTGTGGAAAACAGTGTGGCAAATTTTAAAAGAACTAGAAATTGACCTTCCATATGACCCAGCAATCCTTCTAGAAATATATCTGGAGGAACTCAAATCACTT
>CAUYQG010212646.1:0-10182 GCA_963574415.1 Tarsius wallacei | reverse complement strand
GACCTGCTGGGCTCCGGCGATCCTTCCGCCTCAGCCTTCCGAGTAGCCGGAATTACAGGCACGCGCTACCATGCCCGGCTAGTTTTTTTGATTTATTGTAGAGATAAGGTCTTGCTTGCCCAGACGGGTCTCGAACCCGTGGGCTCAGGCAATCCACTCACCTCAGCCTCCCAAGGCGCGGGATTACAGGCTGAGCCACCGAGCCCGGCTGTTTTATTGTTTTTTAAGCATAAACATTCTTCCCCACACCCAGTTCTGAAAAAGGTATATCTTTCACCCCATTTTATAGCCACTTAAATTAAATTAGTAGCAACGTATTTAATTATATTTCCAAAGTTTGAGAATAACTTAAGAAATTGTAATGCTCCCCTGTTTTTTAGTATCAATAACATTATCTTCATATTAGAATGTTTCCTACCAAACTAACAATAAAATATGAAATTTACCTGAAGAAAGAATTCTCAGAATGAGAATTTAAGTTGCCCTGCAGATGCAAGAAATCCCAGACTTCATTAACACACTAAAGAGAACATATAATCAGCTTCTGAGTGAATAACTCTAATAATATTAAATAATTCCCTGACTCATAATTCAGTGGAAATACAGTGAAGCTATAATTCTCATTTTAAAATCCCAAATAGCCTCCTGCTTCTATATAAAAGCGTCATGTAAAGCAGCGTCACTGTTAATAAACTGCACAGCCAGAAGTTTCCGACTGTGTGAGTACTGTCAGGAGGTTCCACAGCCCGTATCATATTTCAAAAATCAGACATGCTCATTTTTTTCTCTCTCAAGAAGCTTAATAATGTGCAGTGTATGAAAACAATTCTCACCTTCTTCTTGCTGTTCTTTATTAATGTATATATGGACACAACGGTTGGCCACCGTCATCAAGCTGACTGATGTCTGGGGACAAGAACATCTCTACTGATTTATAAGCACTCTTCAAAGCACAGTAACACATTTTCCACTTCTTTAAATTCTTGCACCCATTTTCTATGTTGTCTGCCTTTACTTAGACTACTGCTGAACCCTGGAAAGTCAGTACATCATGGGTTTTGTTACAATGACATGTATAAGTCTAATATTGCATACTATTTTAGCTTGCAAGAAACAGAAACATTCCACGTATTTCAAGAAATTCAGTTTAACAATCTAGAAACATATGGAAATAACATTAGCAAGAAGCTTGACTCCATGGTTAAGCCTCACAGACCCTGTAGTATCTTTGTAACATAGCAGTATGTTTCAGCATGTTAGTAATGACTCTACAGATTGACTTCTGAAGAATAATTGTTCTCACAGAAGCTTGAAACCCCTTTTTACAAACCTAGTACTCCACCATTAGTATGAACAGATGAGGGGGATGAAATAATTAGTTATATTTTGTCATCACCTTTCCTCATCACATTTAGTCATTTGTCCATGTTTGGACAAATTTATTTGACCAGACCACTTGTCAAGCTCCAGATCTGTGTCTGTGTGTGTGTGTGTGTGTGTGTGTGTGTGTGTGTGTGTGTATTCATTGACAAGCTCTGGTCAAAATTTATTGTGACATGGTGCTAGAGTCTTGTCCTATAACCTAGTTACATGTATGTAAAAAAATTTAAAATACTCCCTTTTGAGGATGTTGTGAGGAAAATTTCCCTCAGAAGAAATGTGAAACCAGATCACACACATAAAACAAAGTAGATCACGTAATTCTAATTTTTTTTTTGGTTTGTGATGATCTAATATTCATGTGTCTTCTCCAATTCATTATATTCATACCTAGAAATTCTAGCAAATAAGAATTATTAAATGTCTTTTAGCCTAAAAATTTGTGGTAAGGATTATCTTTAATTCTTGAACAGCAAGTCTGTTAAAATATAAAATTGTCTTGCAAAAATTTATGGAAATACAGGAACAATATTCTCAGTGGCATGCATATGTGCACTCCATCAGTTTAGTGGTATTTTGTTCAACTACAAATCTGGCAGTTTTCTATTTTTTTCTGTTACTTTCCTCTTTCTCAGTGAGCCTGTAGACTACAAGGGAAATGTTGTGGAGCTTACTGCCAAAAGTTCCACTCATGTGCTGTATAAGTTGTCATGAAAAAAATAGAGAAACTTTCAATTGCTTTGTTTATGAAAAATAAGCATTCATTTTTGCATCCACCACAATATTTTAAAGGTTATATGTAATAAATGCATTCATTAGGATTCTTGGGGAGATGGAGGCAGAGCCAGTCAGACTAAGCAAGTCCAGTGTGAGTGAGTGAGTGCAAAATTTTGTGTATGTGTCAGTAAGTGGGCATAGGGGCAGCTGACTGAGTGGGGACTTGGGAGCAAGTGGCCAGGGTTCTCCTTGTGAAGCAGCTTGGTCCCTCTAGTGCTCTGTTTGGTCCCTAGTGCTTCCCAGGGCACAGAAGCTGAGTGCCATTTTTAAAAACATCAACAAAGCCCTTCCTGGAATGAAGCTGTCAGGATAGAATGCCAGTTCCAGACTCTGCCTCACTACTGCAGTGTCTGGCTGATCACCTGCAGCAAAGGCTGCAGAGGGAGCACAAGGAGGGAGCCCAGAGACAGAGCTCCACTGGAGAAGATAAAAGTAGCATCTGCCACCATCTTGAAACAGGGTAGGGAAGTACTTGCTCACCAGAAAAGGCTTGCTCAACACGAAGTGACAGACCTGATCTGATCTCTGTGGCTGGCGGATTAACTACTCAGGGGTTGATCATGACCCAAAGGGAATATCCTGAAAGCACAAATACCGGAGGGGCAGGGCGAGTGCTGAGTCTCAGGTGCCCCACCCCCTTCCCTGATTCAGCTGCAGGACAAAGGATATGGCCAAAAAAGGAAGACCTCAGAAGTGATCAGCGATGAGTCCAGGGCTGACACAATCCCATCCACCCTGGCAATCCTCTGATTATCAGACCCACATGTCTAGGGCACAAAGGAGAGGGAGGAACCCAGATGAAGCTTAGACATCAGCACCAATAGGAAGACTTCACTCCAGGATAAGCCTGACTGGGCTGCCCCCTGCCAGTTTCTGGGGAAGAAACAATCCTGCACCTCCACCATAGAGCATCCCACTGACCATACTAGAGTGGAAGTGGAAGACAGAAGCCCCACCCACCCCCACTGCTCACTCCACCTTCCCTGGGCCAGACACCAGGAGGCATTGTGAATGAGACTGAAACTCTGCAGGAGACAGTGAAGGGACAGGTGAGAGGAACAAAATAGAACCTGCCACAAGGGGGTGGGGTTTTTTTGTTTTGTATTTTAATTTTGTTTATATTTTTCCTTTGTGCATGAATGTGTATGAGAGGGCTCGACCTAAATCTCTCCACCTTTTTCTTTCTTTCTTCACTTTTTCTTTCTTCTTTCATTTTTTAATCTGTTAATGTGTGTACATGAAGGATAGAGTGTTCATCTTTCAGTTTTGTTTGTTTTGTTTTTTTGTTCTCTTTCTTTAGTATAATGTGTGTGAATATGTGGGTGCGTGGGTTCATTTAGAATTCCTTTTTTCTCCTTTTATTTTGGGTCGTGTGTGGGTATGTGTGTGTGTCTAATTATTTTTTGCTTTGATTTCTGTTCTTGCTGTTCTGTTTTTTGTTGATGTTGTTGTTTGTTCTTTTTAAAATCTTATCTGTCTTATTTCATTCTACTTTTCTCTGTTCTTCTTACTGCTGTTAACTTATGTTGGATTCAGGTGGTACACACATGTGCCCATTGCTTTGTCACATAGAGTGATAGGGAGTGGGTGTTAGGGAACCCTTACCACAGTCAGTGAACATTGTGATTTGCAAGTAGTTTCTGAATCCTAGATCCCCAACCTCCACCTTATTTGACTCTCAAAACTACAAGAGACAGTGAAGCTTCCCATCCACAGCCCAGTTTCAAAAGAGAAAAATTTAGAATCCTGATCAGGAACACTAGAAAGCTGAGCAAATATCAGAAGTGTAAGCCTATCCCACTGCCACTAAATAACAGAACTAAAGAGAAAAGTAAGAGATCTGTCACAAATGAGGAAAAATTAATGGAAAATCAAAGTAATTCCCAGTGTTACAAAGAAAAAATTCCTGAAAAATCAGAAGGCAGAGCCCAAACAATGGACGTCACCAACAACTGACCCCAGAGTATGACAGGGATTAGGGAATGGATGGAAAGAATGAATAAGACTCAATAAAGATAAGATGCAACACTGAAAGAACTTATAACAGATATTTTGATCATAAAAATTTTATTCATGGAATAAGTAACAAAAAGGTAAACATGGAAAGCAGAATTAATTGAGCAGAAGGAAAAATCTTGGAACTTGAAGACCAGAATGTGGAATTAACCTGACCTGGTAAAAAGCATAGAAAGTAAACTCTGAAAGAAAGAACAAAGCATCCAAGAGATGTGCCATTATTTCATGAGGCTGAACCTATGCCTGATGGGTATCTCAGAAGAAAAGAGGGAAGTGGAGAACACCTTGGAGCAAATATTCCAGGAGGTTATACAAGAAAAATTTCTTCATCTCAGCAGAGATATAACTATCCAAACACAAGAGATACAGAGAATCCCCGCAAGACATCAATGAGAAGGCCATTCCTAGACACATAGTAATTTCCCTAAACAGGTAGGCCAAAAGAAAAAAATCATAAAGGCAGTAAGAGAGAAGATCAGACTACCTACCAGAGAAAAGCTATCAGAATAACAGAAGACCTATAGGCAGAAACACTACAAGCTAGAAGGAACTGGAGTCCAATATTCAAAATCCTCAAAGATAGTATCAAACAATAATTTCTTATCCATCCAAGCTCAGCTTCATCAGCAATGGAGAATTAAAATCATTCCCAGACATCCAATCTTTAAGAGATTATGCAGCTTCTAGACCAGCTCTACAAGAGACAGTTTAAAAAGATATTAAGCACAAAAGAAAGAAAAAAAAGAATGATCATGCACTTCCCAAGAGAACAGCAGAATGCAGACTCAACAGATAATACATTGCAACTGCACACTTGAAAACACACACATACATCAACCCAAAAGTAAACAAAAAAAAAAAAGAAGAAATTTTTTAAGAACATCATGACAGGGACAGAAACTCATTTCAATAATCAGCCTGAATGTGAATTGACTAAATGCACCATTAAAAAGCACAGAATGGCAAATTGGACCAAAAAAAATCATAACTCAATAATTTGCTGCATCCAGGAAACTCATATCACCACAAGGGATACACACAGACTCAAAGTTAAAGGATGGAAAATGAGTTCCTAGGCAACAGGATCACAAAAGAAGCCTAGAGTTGTGATCTTAATATCAGAAAAAACAATCTTCAAGCTTTTAAAAATTCTAAAAGAAACAGAAGGACATTACATAATGAAAAAATGTTCAATTTATCAACAAGAAATATCCATCCTAAACATATATGAACCCAACACCTGAGCACCAGCATTTATAAAGCAACCACTAAGTAAACTAAAAAAAGATATTGACTCTAACACTATTATAGTTGTGGACTTAAATACACCCCCCCTCAACCCTAGAAATATCATCAAGGAAAAAAATCAACAAAGAGATTCAGTACCTCAACCTGACACTCAACCAAATGGCCTTAAAAGACACATACAGAACACTCCACCCAACTACCACAGAATATACATTCTAGTCATCACCAAATGAACATACTTCAAGATCAATCACATAAATAAAGGTCATAAATTAAGGATAAACAAATTTCATAAGATCAGAATACTGCCATGTACCTTCTCAGACCACACTGGAATAGAAATAAATATTAACACCAAAAAAAAAAAAAAATTCTCCCAAACCCCACAAAAACGTAAACTAACAGCATGGTGCTGAATGACTACTTGAGTCAACACAGAAATCAAAACACAAGTTAAAAGATTCCTGGAAGCAATTGAAAATGTAAAAAACATTCTGACAAAATTTCCAGGAAACCATGAAATCAGTTCTAAGAGGGAAATTTATATCACTATGAACACATAGCAAGAGAATGGAAAGATCACAAGTTAATAGCCTAAAAAATCACTCAAGGGAGCTGCTGGAAAGACAAGACCACCAAAACCTTTACTTTAGCAGAAGAATCCAGATCACCAAAATAAAAGACCAAATATGGAACATAAAAGAAAAAAATAGCATAGAAAAAACCAACAAACAAAAAGCTGGTTGTCTGAAAGAATAAACAAGATTAATGGACCCCCTATTCAGAATGACCAAGAAAAAGAGAGAAAAAGTCCAAATAAACACAATCAGAAATGCAAAAGATCAAATCACAACTGACCCCAAAGAAATGCAAAAGATTATCAGAGATTACTGTGCACACCTGCATGGAAACAAGATTGATAATCTAAATGAAATGGAGGACTTCCTAACATCTCACAACTTCTCAAGGTTGAAACAAGAAGACACTAAATAGCCTAATAACCCAGGAAGTTGACTTCATCATAAGAAAACTACCAACTCACCCCCCCCAAAAAAACCTTAGAACAGACAGCTTTCCAACAAAATTCTACAAAATATACAAGAAGGAGCAGATATCAATCTTACTTATTCTAAGCAATTAAGAAAGATGAAATTCTCCTCAAATCATTTTGCTAAGCTGACATCTCACTGATAGCCAAACCGGGTAGAGATCAAACAAAAAAAGAGAACTGCAGGCCAATATCCCTAATGAACATACATGCAAAAATTCTCAACAAGATTCTAGCAAATTGGTGCCAGTAACCCAATTCAAAAAGCAACCACCATGACCAAGTAGGCTTCACTCCTTGAATGCAGTGCTGGTACAACATCCACAAGACCATAATTATAATTACATACATCAACAGATGTAAAGACAAGAAACACAAAATTATGCCATTAGATGAAGAAAAAGCTTTTGATAAAATCCAGCATCCCTTCTTGATAATAACCCTCAAGCACCTAGGCATAGAAGAAACATACCTCAAAATCGTAAGCACCATCTCTGATAAACCCAGAGCCAGCATATTGCTAAACAGACAGAAACTGGAAACATTTGCCCCGAAACCTGGAACAAAACAAGGATGCCTACTCTCACCCCTCTTATTCAATACTGTGTAGAAAGTCCTAACTGAGCAATTTAGACAAGAGAAGGAAATCAGGCATATGCAAATAGGAAAAGAGGAAGTTAAGTTATCCTTCTTGGCTGACAATATGATCTTACACCTCAAAAACACAAAAGAATCTGTCAAAAACCTGGTTTCACAGGTAAAGGACTTTAGCAAAGTCTCAGGGTACAAAATATATGTTCAAAAGCAGTTGCATTCGTATACATCAACAACCAAATGGGGAGAGAACCAAATAATAAGCACAATCCCATTCACAATTGCCACACACACAAAAAGAAATACCTCGGCATCTTCCTAACCAGAGAAGTGAAAGACTTTTACAATGAAAACTACAAAACAGTGCTCTAAGAAATCCAAAAGGACACACACAAATGGGAAAATATTTCATGTTCATGGATAGGAAGAATCAACATTGTTAAGATGTCCATCTTACCTAAGGTAATCTTCAGATTCAACACAATATCCATTAAATTATCAACATCATTCTTCTCAGACCTGGAAATGACAATACAGAAATTCATATGTAAACAAAACAATCCTTATCAAAAGAAACAAAGGGGGGGTATCACACTTCCAGACTTTAAACTTTACTTTAAGGCTATCATAATCAAAACAGCCTGGTATTGGTACAAGAATATGCATATAGACCAATGGAACAGGATAGAGAGTCCAGAAGCAAAAACCTTCACCAACAACCACTGGAGAGAGGAGAACCTATTCAGTAAAAGGTGTTGGGAAAACTGACTGACCACATGCAGAAGTTTGAAGCAGGATCCCTACCTAACACCACACATAAAAATCAGCTCTAAATGAATCAAAGACCTAAACGTAAAACCTCAAACTATAAGAACCTTAGAAAATGCAGGGACACCCTTATGGAAATTGGAACTGGCAACCAATTCCTGATCAAAGCTCCAAGTGCCCATGGCATAAGAAATAAGATAGACAAGTGGGTCCTCATCAAACTGAAAAGCTCTGCAAAGCCAAACCATCAAGAGATTCAGGAGACAGCCCACAGAATGGGAAAAAAAAAATTGCCAACTGTATATCTGACAAAGGCCTCTAACATCCAGGATCTACAAAGAACTCAAATGTGCTGAAAGGAAAATAAAACAAACAGCAGATTTAAAAAGTTGGCAAAAGTCATGAAAAGACACTTCTCAAAAAAAGATACACAGGCAGCCAAAAGACACATGAAAAAGTGCTCAGCCTCACTATTCATCAGAGAAATGCAAATGAAAACCACATTGATACCACCTAGCCCTAATAAGAATGGCCATCATTAACAAAACAAACAACAGAGGCTGATGAGGATGTGGAGAAAAAGGATTGCTTCTACACTGCAGATAAGAATGCAAACTAGTGCAACCTCTTTGGAAAATGACATGACAATTTCTAAAAGAACTAGACATTGACCTTCTATATGACCCAACAATCCCCCTACAGGAATATAACCAGAGGACCCCATATCATTCTACAAAAAAGATATCAGCACATGCATGTTTATTGCAGAACTATTCACAATAGCAAAAACATGGAACCAGCCGTACTTCTCATCAAAACTGGACTGGATAAAAAAATATGGTACATTTACACAATGAATATTATACATCCATAAAGAAGGCCAAAATTATGAGCTTTGCAGCAACTTGGGTGGATTTATAGTCTATCATACTTAGTGTTCTATCACAGAAACAAAGAACTGAATGCCACATATTCCCGCTCATAAGCAGAGCTTGAACATTTACTATAATAAGAAAGGGATTTGCAGCAGCAGGATACTGCCAGGGTGAAGGTGGGGCAGGGGACACATCAATAAGGGTACCTGATCTCAAACCAGGCAAAGTGGAGACCCAAGGGAGACCTAAACTTTACCCTTACTTTGGCCAGTTGTATACCTAATCCTGAATTGTACACCACACATTTAAAATTTAAAAATAAATAAATAAATGCATTCATTACTTCATTTGTTTCTATATTAAGCACAAATTTACTGAGTCCATTAAGATAGTTCCTGTCATACAAAAGCTTTTTTTCATGGAAAATATTGTAGGTATAAAGTATGTCTAGACAAAATATGCTACATTTTTCAAGACTTTTTCTTAATAATTTCAAACTGTTTTTCATAAGTGTAGTACACAATAAAAGGGACTGCATTTTTTCTCAGCACTAAATAGAAAAACAAGTGATATTAAAGTACTCTCAACTAGCCTTTTTCTTAGTAATATGTGGAAATTATATTAAGATAATATTTCTGGCAATGATTAAGCTTCAGTAAAGTTGGTTTTGGTTTCAAAGAGTCATTATCTCATGTTGAATAATGTGGAATACCAATGAGGGGCGACTCCCAGATAAATAGAAATATTTTTGGAGGGTGAGCACCTTGAAGTACAGGCTTCTCCCACTATCTAAGTCTTATAGGAACCCATCTACATCAGTGTATCAGCTGGCATTTTTGTGAGAGGTTGTGTTGACATCAGCGAATATTTTTTTATGGAGATTCTTTCAAGGCATTTGCCTATTTTATAATGGATGATTTATGAGTGTACCTATCCACATCATGCTGAGTGTTCAAGAGTTTTGTCCAAAAATGGCATGACCCCCATGTCCCATCCTTTCTATTAACTCAATTTTTTTGTTTATTTCCCTGGATGAAAAAAATATCTCAGAGGAAAATATTTTATCCATGTGAAAGGTATAAAAAAAAAAAACAGCAGAAGCACTAAAATATGTCAAAATTAATGAGTCCAAAAATTGAGCAGTAGAAAAAGAATCTTGAGAATATTGCATCAAACGAAGAGAACTTTGAAGTTTTAACATATAAGAATAAATACACAATGTCTTTTACATAAATGAATTCCACTTTTTTGGAGACCCCCCCGCCTCATATCTTGAACGTGTCATATATCTTCTCGATCTCACTATTTAGGTATGTATCACCCCTAGCTTGCAATGAAATAAGAAGTATATAGATAGAAGAAGAAACGTCTGTCCTTGGCTTGCTTTCTTTTTTTTTTTTAATTATATATTTTTTTATTTAAAATTGTGGGTTCAGCTCAGGGTTAGGTATACAAATATTCATTGTGCAGGTACTC
>CAUYQG010212639.1:0-13931 GCA_963574415.1 Tarsius wallacei | reverse complement strand
GTGTGGAGGGAGTCTTAACATTTATTCTCACTATATGCTAGACACTGTGTTGCATATGGTACCCCATTTTGTATGAGAAACAACTCAACAGTCAAGAGTGATTATTCCCATTGAAAGGAAGAGGAGGCAGAGGGCCAGAGGGGAATTTTTGAAAGTTTCTTTGTAGATCCCAGATGTTAGGCCTTTGTGAGATATACAGTTGGCAAATATTTTTTCCCAGTCTGTGGGCTGTCTCCTTGCTCTCTTGATGGTTTCTTTGGCTTTGCAGAAGCTTGTCAGTTTGATGAGGTCCCACTTGTCTATCTTATCTCTTATGGCATGGGCACTTAGGGTTTTGATCAGAAATTGGTTGCCAGTTCCAATTTCCATAAGGGTGTATCCTGCATTTTCTAAGATTCTTATAGTTTGAGGTTTTATGTTTAGGTCTTTGATCCATTTAAAGTTGATCTTTGTGTATGGTGATAGGTAGGAGTCTTGTTGTTTTTTTTTGTCTTTTTTTTTTTTTTGAGTTGGAGTCTCACTCAGTCGCCCAGACTGGAGTGCAGTGGCTGCTCCCGGCCACCACAGCCTCGACCTGCTGGGCTCTGGCCATCCTTCCGCCTCAGCCTTCCAAGTAGCTGGAACTACAGGCGCGGGCTACCACGCCCGGCTAATTTTTTGATTTATTGTAGAGATGAGGTCTCACCAAGTTGCCCAGGCGGGTCTCGAACCCATGGACTCAGGCAATCCACTCACCTCAGCCTCCCAAGGCACGGGATTACGGGCTGAGCCACCGAGCCCAGCTAGGAGTCTTGTTTTAATCTTCTGCACGTGGTCAGCCAGTTTTCCCAGCACCAGTTACTGAATAGGTTCTCCTCTCCCCAGTGGTTGGTGGTAGAGACTTTGTTGAAGATGAGTAGGTTGAGAAATTAAGGTTTTTGCTTCTGGAATCTCCATCCTGTTCTATTGGTCTATATGCCTGCTCTTGTACCAATACCAGGCTCTTTTGATTATTGTAGCTCTATAATAAAGTTCAAAGTCTGGGAGTGTTTTTTGTTTTTTTTGCTGAGGATTGTTTTGGCTACTCATGGTCATTTATGTTTCCATATGAATTCCTGTATTGTCATTTCCAGGTCTGAGAAGAATCCTGCTGGTAATTTAATGGATAACGTGTTAAAACTATAGATTGCCTTGGGTAGAATGGACATGTTAACAATGCTGATTCTTCCAATCCATGAGCATGGAATATTTTTCCATTTGCTTGTGTCATCTTTGATTTCTTTGAGCAGTGTTTTGTAGTTTTTGTTGTAAAGGTCTTTCACATCTCTGTTTAGGAAGATGCCAAGGTATTTCATTTTTTTTGTAGCTATTGTGAGTGGGATTGCAGTTTCTCAATTGCACTAGCCACATTTCAAGTGTTCAGTTGCTATATAAGGCTAGTGACTACCCATTGGACAGCTAAGACAGACTTTTCTTTAGATCATTAACTGAGTATAATATCTTATATCACTATCTTGTATATGGTTCATCATGATAATGAAAATAATCTCATTGGTCCCCAAACAATTTTATGCCCTCTATATAATATTGTTACCATTAGTGATTGTTGATATAAATGAATATTTTAGATATGAAGTACAATATGGTACATTACTTTCTTTACTGAGTCACTCAAACTCCAAGAATATGTATGTGAAATATACACATAAATATGTACATACATATATATAGTGATAGGTAGATAGAGTGAGCAAGTGAGTGAGTGAATTAATTTTCCCCCTGTAACATTCCTTGGTTCCTTGGTGCATTTCCATCGGTCTGAATAATCAAAAAAAAGGAGAAATAATCCGGTACTCCATTTGATCTTGCAAAATACATTAATCAGCCAAAATTTGACTTCAGCAATTGGGTTTACTACTAATTCTTACTGACCAAGGATAGGCCTTGCCTCATTCCCTAAAGGCTCAAAACTTTAGTCTCTAGATCAACACAGGTGTGAGTTTCAGAGACATCAAAACTAATTCCATTCTAAGTCTCACAAAATTGAGTTTAGGAATATTGGCTTTAGATATATCATTTGGGGAGTAAGAAACCAAAGTCTTGAAATTTACTGAAGATTCATATTCATGGACATATCAGGTGAATTAATACTTAAAGTCAAAAAAAATCTTGCTGAAGACTTTATTTTCCTAGGCAGATGAAGAAAATGCACATATTTATGACATTTTCCCAGTATAGGCATAGCATTACAGTTTCCAGGAGGTCTTCAAATATGCACGCATGGCCCAAAGAAGATCCACAACCCAGATCAATGTCAGAGAGCACCAGCAGCAAGAGAAAAAAGATATTTTAGAAATTTAGGATCAGTGAAACACTCACAAATTCAGATGTGAGTTACATTATGAGCCACAAGCACTTTTTAAACACCTGCTGTGTGCAAAACACACTGTTTGTCCCTATGATTAAATTCCTTTACTAAAGATCAGAGACTACCCTACTTATGTTCACTAGAACAGCAGTCCATATATTTGTTAGGCCAAAGCATCCCTTTTTACCATAACAAATGACCATTTCAACTTGGCCCTCAACTCAGAAAAGCCCAGTGATTGCATTCATGAGATTGACTAATTGCAACCTATGCTCCTTTTTATTTTACACAAAAGTACTTCTGTCTAAAATACTTTGAAAAATAAATAAATAAATAAATAAAATTTAAAAAAATTTTTAAAAGAAAGTTTTCTATTCAAGTAACCAAGCATTTAGCATTACCACCACCTTATATATATATATATATATGTATATACAGACACACAAAACTCATAAGCATTTACTCTTTATGTAGCTATGATCCAGTAGTAATAAATAATTTAGTGGAGCATAACTATGTATACTAAATGCACTAGAGTAAAATAGTTTGTTTATTTAACTGATGACTGCTGTCTTAATTTGAAGTTGTAAAAAAAATTGTGCTACTTTGGCAAAGTCTCAGGATACAAAATAAACATGCAAAAGTCAGTTGCATTCCTATATACCAACAACAAGCAGGCAGAGACCCAAATAAAAAGCACAATCCCATTCACAATAGCCACAAAAAAAAGAGAAAAGAAATACCTCAGCATCTTCCTAACCAGAGAAGTGAAAGACCTTTACAATGAGAACTGCAAAACACTACTCAAAGAAATCCAAGAAGACACAAATAAATGGAAAAATATTCCATGCTCATGGATAAGAAGAATCAACATTGTTAAGATGTCCATCCTACCAAAGGCAATCTACAGATTCAACGCAATACCCATTAAGTTACCAACATCATTCTTCTCAGACCTGGAAATGACAATACAGAAATTCATATGGAATCATAAATGACCATGAATAGCCAAAACAATCCTTAGCAAGAGAAACAAAGCAAGAGGTATCACACCTCCAGACTTCAAACTCTACTATAAGGCTACAATAATCAAAACAGTCTGGTATTGGTACAAAAACAGGCACAGAGACCAATGGAACAGGACAAAGATTCCAGAAGCAAAGCCCCAATTCCTCAACCAACTCATCTTTGACAAAGCCTCCAACAACAACTATTGGGGAGAGGAAAACCTATTCAGTAAATGGTGCTGGGAAAATTGGCTGACCACATGCAGAAGATTGAAACAGGACTCCTACCTATCACCATACACAAAAATTAACTCTAAACGAATCAAAGATCAAATGTAAAACCTCAAACTATAAGAATCTTAGAAAATGCAGAAGACACCCTTATGGAAATTGGAACTGAGAACCAATTCCTATTCAGAACCCTAAAGGCCAATACCTTAAGAAATAAGATAGACAAGTGGGACCTCGTCAAATTAATGAGCTTCTGCAAAGCAAAAGCAACCATCAAGAGAGCAGGGAGACAGCCCACAGAATGGGAAAAAATATTTGCCAACTGTATATCTGACAAAGGCCTAACATCTATGATCTACAAGGAACTCAAATGCGCCGAAAGGAAAAAAACAAACAGCCCCTTTAAAAAGTGGGCAAAAGACATGAATAGACACTTCTCAAAGAAGATAAATGGGCAGCCAACAGACACATGAAAAAGTGCTCAGCCTCACTCATCATCAGAGAAACTGCAAATCAAAACCATATCGAGATACCATCTAACTCCAGTAAGAATGGCCATCATTAATTAAACAAACAACAACAGGTGCTGGTGAGAACGTGGAGAAAAAGGAACGCTTCTACACTGCAGGTGGGAATGCAGACTAGTACAGCTTCTTTGGAAGACAGTGTGATGATTTCTGAAAGAACTAGAAATTGACCTTCCATATGACCAGCAATTCCCCTATTGGGAATATACCCGGAGGTACCAAAAAGATACCTGCACACGTATGTTTGTTGCAGCTCTACTCACAATAGCAAAAACATGGAACCAACCATGTTGTCCATCGAAGCTGGGCTGGATAAAAAAAAAAGTGGTACATATACACAATGGAAGATTATGCAGCCACAAAGAAGGACAAATATATGGACTTTGCAGCAATTTGGATGGATTTGGAGTCGATCGTACTCAGTGATTTATCACAGAACCAAAGAACAGAGTTCCATATGTTCTCACTCATAAGCAGACCTTGAACAATTGTAATGCTATAAGAAAGCGATTGGCAGTAGTGGGAAAGTGTCGGGGAGTGGGTGGGATTGGCAGTCGGTGGAAACTGCTAGGGGAGGGAGGGGCATACCTCATCAACAAGGGTACCTGTATATGATCAATGTTTATATACCTAACCCTGAATTGTACTCCACATCTTTATAATAATAATTTTAAAAAGAAAGCATTTTGGAAAGCAAATAGGAAAAATTTAGGCCCTTCATGACAAAAGAAAACCACAAAACTGGAGGTCTTAAGAATCCATTCCTGCCACTAACAAAACAAACATAAGAATCCACTAAAATGGTCAGGCATGGTGGCTCATACCTGCAATCCCAGTTATTTGGAGGACTGAGGTGGGAAGATTGCTTGAGACCAGGAGTTCAAGACCAGCCTGGGCAACAAAGTGAGACTCCATCTTTATTTAAAAAAATAATAAAAAGAATCTGCTAAAATAAGTCAACGTTGTTATGATAACGGAAGAAGATGTTGCTGAACTGAATGGTATCTTGTAAAACATCCCAGTAATAAAAAAATGAACAAAATAGAAATGATAAATCCATAGAGAGTCATTGCAAAAAAATATGGTAAGTGAAAAATCCACACAAATAAGCTAAGGGAAAGTACTTTTGTGTCAGGAATACAAAGGAATCATGAAGCAGAACACTACTGTAAGTCAACACTCCAATCAGAATCAAACAGAGTCAAACAAGCATTTGAGGATATGAAAAATCACCTTAAATCAAAAATTCAAAAACTCAAAAGTGAAGTACTGAAGGGAGCAGGAAAAAAGGAATAAATGAAGAGAGAGTTGCATCAACTCATGAAAGAACTAGAAGCAAAACACAAAGTTTTATCAGAGACACAGAATAAATTACTAAGGTACCGTATTACTTGCTTGACACTTCTCCACATCGTGTTTAAAACTCTCCAACAGCTGGGTGCAGTGGCTCATGCCTGTAATCCCAGCACTTTGGGAGGCTGAGGTAAGAGGATTGCTTGAGCCCAGGAGTTCGAGACCAGCCTGGGCAATACAGTGAGACCTCATCTTTAAAAAAAATTTTTTTTAAATAACTGAATGGCACACACCTGTAGTCATAGCTACTGAGGAGGCCGAGGCAGGAGGATTGCTTGAGCTCAGGAGTTCAAGGTTGCAGTGAAGCCTGATTGTGTCACTGCACTCTAGTTTGGGTGACAGAGACCCTGATTTAAAAAAAAAAAAAACTCTCCAACAAACTGAAAACCCACAAAGCCCACAAAGAAAACTGCTCACAGATGTGTATAGTAGCTTTATTCATAGTTGCCAAAACTCAGAAGCAACCAAGATATCCTTCAGAAGGTGACTGGATAAATAAACAGTGGTATATACAAACAATGGGATATTATTCAATGCTAAAAAGAAATGTGCTATCAAGCCATGAAAAACATGGAGAAACCATAAATGCATATCACTAAGTGGAAGAAGCGATTCTGCAAAGGCTACATACTATATGATTCCAACTCTATGATATTCCGGAAAAAGCTAAACTCTGGAGATGGTACGAAGGTCAGTGGTTCTCAGGGCTTAGTGGGGAAGGTGGGGTCACCTTTGGCCACAAGAAATTCCTTTGGCTCTTGATTCTTTTAGCTCCCACACGAGTCAGAACACGTGACATTTGTCTTTCTCTGCCTGGCTCATTTCACTTAACATAATGACCTCTAGCTCCATCCATGTTGCTGCAAATGACAAGACTTCATTCTTTTTTATGGTCGAATACTATTTCACTGTGCATGTATAATACATTTTATCTATCCATTCATTGGTTTATGGACATTTATGTTGATTCCATCCCCTAAGTGGGATGTCCAAACCCACAGAATGTATAACACCAACAGTGAAACCCAGTGTACACAACTTGAGGTGATTATGTTGTGTTCATTTTGATTCATCCATTGCAACAAACATGCCTCTCTGGCGGGGTATGTTAATAATGACAAGGCTATGCCTGTGGGGGGGTAGGGGACATACGGGAACTCTGTACCTTCTGCTCAATTTTGCTGTGAACCTGCAACTGCTCTAAAAAATAGTTTATTAAAAATAACAAAGCGAACAAAATACATAGCTCACAGATCTTGGTTTCTAAGTACAAGTACGCTCTCTAAAACAAGGAATCATGAACAATTATAATGCTATAAGAAAGCGATTGACAGTAGTGGAAAACTGTCAGGGGAAGGGGGTGGGACTGGCAGTTGAGGGAAACTGCTAGGAGAGGGGGGGCATACCTCATCAACAAAGGTACCTGCATGATCAATGTTTGTATACCTAACCCTGAATTGTACCCCACATCTTTATAATAAAAAAATAAATTTTAAAAATAAAAATAAACAAGTAAAAAATAAAAATTTTATCCTAAACAAACAAACAAACCAAGGAATCAGAGTTCTTTGGAGAAGTTTTTATTCCAGAGCTGGGGCAGGGCAAATACAAGAGGGGTCTGGACCATATTGTGATGGGAGCATGTCAGAAAGCTCCGAGAGCCAACCTAAAGGAATTTCTAATGGCCAAAGGTGGAACATATGGGAAATCTCTGTACTAGCTTTGTAACTTTGCCATAAATCTAAAATGATTCTAAAATGGAACAATTATTTAAATAATAAAAAATAAAAATAAGGCAAAACCCCACTATGTGTTCATAGTATATGTCTGTAATTTTCCACTTTTAATCTTATATTTTGATGATGCATCATATTTGTACATTATGGGGTACATGTGAATTTTTGTTACATGCGTAGAATGTGTAATAATCAAGTCAGAGTATTTAGAATATCCATCACCTCAGGCATTTATATTTTTATGTGTTGGGAACATTTCAAATCCTCCCTTCTGGTTATTTTGAGGTATACAACATGTTGTTTATTAAGTATAGTCACTCTACCCTGCTATTGAGTGTTAGAATTTATTCCGTCTATCTAACTGTGTGCTTGTACCCATTAACTCACCTCTCTTCATCCTCCCCGCACCCCCCCATACCCCTTCCAGTATCTGGTTACAACCAATCTACTCTCTACCTCCATGACATCAACACGCTCAGCTCCCACACAAATCAGAACATGTGATACTTACCTTTCTGCTTGGCTTATTTCGCTTAACACAATGACCTCCGACTCCATCCATGTTGCTGCAAATGACAAGACTTCATTCTTTTTTTATGGTCAAATACTATTTCACCATGTATGTATAATACATTTTATTTATCCATTCGTTGGTTTATGAACATTTATGTTGATTCCATGTCTTTACTATTATAAATAAGGCTGAAATAAGTATGAGAGTAAGCCAGGCACAGTGGCTAACACCTGTAATCCCAGCACTTTGGGAGGCAGAGGCAAGAGGCTTCCCTAAACTGAGGGGTTTGAGACCAGCCTGAGTAACATGGCGAGACCTTGTCTCTATAATACATTTAAAAAAAAAATCAGCCAGGCATGATTGGCACATGCCTGTGGTTCCAGCTACTTGGAAGACTGAGGCAGGTCGAGGCTGCAGTGGTCGCGAGTGTGCCATAGCACCCCAGTCTGGGCAACAGAGTGAGAATCTGACTCAAAAAAAAAAAAAAAAAGGATGAGGTGCAGGTGTCCTTTTGATATACTGATTTTCTTTTCTTTGGATAAACACCCAGTATTGGGATTGCTGGATTGTATGGTTATTCCGTTTTTAGTTTTTTGAGAAATCGCCATACCATTTTTCATTATGACTGTACTAATTTACATTTCCACAGTGTATAAGAGCTCCTCTTCTTCCACATTCTCACCTGGCATCTGTTATTTTTTTTGGGGGGGGGTCTTTTTTGATAATATCTATTCTAATGATATCACATTGTTTTTTACTTGCATTTCCCTGATGATTGGCGATATTGAGCATTTTTTCATATACTTGTTGGCTGTTTCATGTCTTCTTTTGGGAAATGTCTTTTCAGATCCTTTGTCCACTTTTTAATTGCATCATTTGTGCTTTTTCCCATTGGGTTGTTTGAGTTCCTTGTAGATTCTGGGCATTTTTCCTTTGTTGAAAGAATAGTTTGCACATTTTCTCCCATTTGTTTTCCTTACTGTACAGAAAACTTTTAGTTTAGTATAGTGTCATCTGTCTATTTTTCTTGTTTTGTTGCCTTTGCTTTTGAGGTCTTAGCCATAAAACATCTTTGCTAGACTAATCTCCTGGAGTTTCCCCTATGTTTTCTTCTACTAGTTTTATAGTTTGGGGTCTTACTTTTTTTTTTTTTTTTTTAGTTTTTAATATGGGGGAGATAGGGGTCTCATTTCATTCTTCTGCATATGGATATCCAGTTTTCCCAGCACCATTTATTGAAGAGGGTGTCCTTTCCCCAAAGAATGTTCTTGGTGCCTTTATTTAAAAAATCAGGTTTGGGTGTGGTGGCTCAAGCCTATAATCCCAGCACTTTGGGAGGCCGAGGCGAGAGGATTACCTGAGCCCAGGGGTTCGAGACTAGCCTGGGCAACTTGGTGAGACCTCATCTCTACAATAAATCAAAAAATTAGCTGGGTGTGGTGGTACATGCCTGTAGGTCCAGCTGTTTAGAAGTCTAAGGTGGAAGGATTGCCTAAGCCCAGCAGCTTGAGGCTGCAGTGGCCATGAGTTTGCCACTGCACTCTAGCCTGGGCAACAGAGTGAGATTCCAACTAAAAAAAAGAAAAAAATCAGTTGGCTGTATATACATAGATTTTCTGAGCTCTCTATTGCTCTTAATATCTGTTTTATACCAATAATATGCTGTTCGGGTTACTATAACCTTGTGATAAATTCTGAAGCCAGGTAGTGTGAAGCCTCCAGATTTATTCTTTTTGCTCAAAATTGCTTTGGCTATTCTGGCTTTTGTTGCTTGTTGTTGTCCCATATGAATTTCAGGATTGTTTTTTCTTTTCTTTTCTTTTTTTTTTTCATTCCCGCTCCTCCCCCAGGATTGTTTTTTCTATTTCTGCAAAACAAAACAAAAGTAAACAAACAAACAAAAAAACCATTGGTATTTTGATAGAAATTGAAGCTCTAGATTGATTTGGGTAGTATGGTCATTTAACAATATTAATCCTTCCAATCCATGATCATAGGATCTCTTTCCATCTGTTTGTGTGTCATTTTTAATTTCTGTGATCAGTGTTTTGTATTTTTCCTCGTAGAGGTCTTTCATCTCCTTGGTTGCAATTATTCCTAGGTATTTTTTGGTAGCTACTGTAAATTGGGTTGATTGCCTTCTTGCTTTTTTCTCCCAACTGGTTTACTACTTATATATGGTATATAAACACTACTGATTTTTATGTGTTGATTTTGTATGCTGCTACTTTACTGAATTTGTTTATCAATCTAAGAATTTTAATGGAGTTTTTAGGTTTTTCTGGGTATAAGATCACATCATCTGCAAAGAGGGACAGTTTGACTTTCTGTTTTCCCATTTGGATAGCTTTTGTTTCTTTCTCTTGCCTGATTGCTCTGGCTAGGACTTCCAGTATTATGTTGAATAGGAGTAGTGGAAGAGACCATCCTTGATTTGTTCTATTTCTTAGAGGAAAGGCTTTCAGCTTTTCTCCATTCAGTATGATATTAGCTGTGAGTTTTCATATATGACCTTTTATTTATTTTTTATTTTTTTGAGCTGGAGTCTTACTCCATCGCCCAGACTGGAGTGCAGTGGCATGCTCCCAGCCACCGCAGTCTCGACCTGCTGGGCTCCAGTGATCCTTCCACCTCAGCCTTCCAAGTAGCTAGAACTACAGGTGTGCACTACCATGCCTGGCTAATTTTTTATTTATTGTAGAGATGAGGTCTCGCCAAGTTGCCCCAGGCAGGTCTCGAACCTGCAGGCTCAGGCAATCCACTCACCTCGGCCTCCCAAAGTGCTAGGATTACAGGCTGAGCCACTGAGCCCGGCCAAAACCTTTTATTATGTTGAGGTATGTTCCTTCTGTATTTATTCTGTTGAGAGTTTTTATCATGAAAAGATGTTGAATTTTATCAAGTGCTTTTTCTGTATCTATTGAGATGATCATGACTTTTGTTTTTCATTCTGTTGAAGTGATGTTTCATGTTAATTGATTTGTAAGTGTTGAACCATCCTTGCATCATTGGGATAAATCTTGATCACATTGCCTTATCTTTTTGATGTGTTTTTGGATTTGGTTTGCTAGTATTTTGTTGAGGATTTTTGCATCTATTTCATCAGGGAAATATATATATATATATATATATTTTTTTTAGTCAGAGTCTCACACTGTTGCCCAGGCTGGCGTGCAGTGGCATGCTCACAGCCAATACAACCTTAACCTGCTGGGGTCAGGCGATTTTTCCACCTAAGTCCTCCAAGTAGCTGGAACTATAGGCGTGCACCACCACACCCAGCTAATTTTTCTTGATTTATTGTAGATACGAGGTCTCACCAGGTTGCCCAGGTTGATCTCGAACCCCTGGGCTCAGGCAATCCTCTCGCCTCGGCCTCCCAAAGTGCTAGGATTACAGGTTTGAGCCACTGTTCCTGGCCTCATCAGGGATATTGACTAGGAGTTTTCTTTTTTGTTGTTTATTCACCTGGTTTTGGTATCAGGGTAATGCAGGCCTCATAGAATGAATTAGAAAGACTTTCTTACTATCAAACTTTTGGAATTGTTTGAGGGTAATTGATGTTAGTTCTTCTTTATAAGTTTAGTATAATTTGGCAGTGAAGTCTGGGCATGGTGGTTCACACCTGTAATCCCAACACTTTGGGAGGCTGAGGCAGAAAGATTGCTTGAGTCCAGGAGTTCAAGACCAGCCTGGGCCACAACATAACAAGATCTTGTCTCTTCAAAAATCCAAAAACAAGCCAACATGCTGACACATACCTGTAGTCCCAGCTACTCAGGAGGCTAAGGTGGAAGGATCACCTGAACCCAGGAGGTCAAGGCTGTGGTGAATCATGATCATACCACTGCACTCCAGCCTGACTGACAGAGTGAGACTCCAATTAAAAGAATTTGGCAGTGAAGCCATCTCATCAGAGGCTTTTCTTCTTCCATTGGGAGATTTTTAAAACTACTGATTCAATCTTTTTACTTGTTATTGATCTGTTAATGTTTTCTATTTCTTCCTGTTTCAATCTTGGTAGGTTGTTTGTGTCTAGGAATTTATCTGTTTACTTTAGATTTTACAATTTGTTAGCAAATAGTTGTTCATAATAGTCTCTGATGATTTTTTGTATTTCTGTGTTATCAGTTGCAATATTTCCTTTTTCATTTCTGATTTAGTTTATTTGGGTCTTCTCTCTTTTTCACTAAGTCTCTATTTCATTTCGTTCTGGGTTTTTGGGTTTTTTTTTTTTTTTTGAGTCAGAGTGTCATTCTGTTGCCCAGGCTGGAGTGCACTGGCCTGATCACGTCTATCGCAGCCTGGACCTGCTGGGCTCAGGCGATCCTTCTGCCTCAGCCTTCCAAGTAGCTGGAACAATAGGTGTGTGCCACCACGTCCGGCTAATGTTTTTATTTATTGTAAAGAAGAGGTCTCACCAAGTTGCCCAGGCTGGTCTCAAACCCGTGGGCTTGGGCAATACTCTCACCTCCGCCTCCCAAAGTGCTGGGATTACAGGTGTAAGCCACTGTGCCTGGCACTATTTCATTTAGTCTGTTTTGTTCTCTAATATTTCTTTCCTTCTGCTCATCTTGGGTTTGTTTTGTTTTTGCATTTCTATCTCCTTGAAGTGCCCTGTTAGGTTGTTTACTTGAAATCCTTCTACTTTTTTATGCAGGCATTTATCGCTATACAGTTTCCTCTTAGAACTGTCTTTGTTGCATCCCATAGATTTGGGTTTGTATTTCTATTTCCATTTATGTACACCTTCCCCAGGCTGGGAAGGCTCTCCGTGCTCCCAGTTGATCCCAGGTGGGCTGGCTGCCTTCCTCCCTTCTGCATGTGTCTCATGTGCTCCCTATCACTTCTCTGCTGAATTTCAGTGTTTTCTCTTAGAGGCCCTATTCAAAGTGTGATTACCTACTCGATATTTTGGTACTTCTTTGTAGAGGAGGCAAGTGCCGAATACCTCTAGTCAGCTACTTGAGCTACTTCTGTATATTCCTGCCAGAGTCCCGCTCCAGCAGGTTCAGGGTTTCCTGAAGGATGGGCGGCATCAGTGAAAGAATGGACACAGACCCGGTGCTTGTGTGGGACTGCTCGTTTATTGTTGACCAATCTACTGTATATATAGTTTTTTATTACACAAGCTTTTGCGTAGCACACACAGAAATTTTTACATCTTTCCCAATTTTTTCTTGGTTTCTTAAAATCAGATATAGCTTTCCATGACATCATAAAGCACAGGTTAAAACAAAGTCTTAGCCGGGCTTGGTGGCTCAGCCTGTAATCCCGCGCCTTGGGAGGCTGAGGTGAGTGGATTGTCTGAGCCCGCGGGTTCAAGGCCCGCCTGGGCAACTTGGTGAGACCTCATCTCTACAATAAATCAAAAAATTAGCCGGGTGTGGTAGCGCGTGCCTGTAGTTCCAGCTACTTGGAAGGCTGAGAGGGAAGGATCACCTGAGCCCAGCAGGTTGAGGCTGTGGTGGCCGGAAGAGGCCACTGCACTCCAGTCTGGGCGACAGAGTGAGACTCCAACTAAAAAACAAACAAACAAAAACAAAAACAAAAAAACCCACAAAGCCTTATTGTACTTATGGTTATTTATGAACTTTTAAAACCTAGATATACAAAAGCCATGAAGCAACCGCAAAAGTCACACAGGTAATCTACTTTTAATATTAGTCCAAAACCATTCTCCGGAACACTGACATTTCTCAGGGTCCTGCCAGTAAAGCTGGCACAACAATTTACAATTGTTAGGCCACTGGCAGCCACCCCATATCTCTCTGACTCGCCTCCAATCTGTGGGAACAAATAATTCTAGTTTTCCTTTATGGAACACATGATATTTAAAGTTGTTATTTACTACTCCCTGGCAGGGGAAGTGGCCTCCCATTCTTGCATTAGCAGGCCGGCCTCCAGGACCCCTGTAATGCCATTTGGAGCAATATTGTATCATTTTATTTGGGGTCCCTTTAAGGGGGATATGTTTCAGTCCGGGAACGTTGCGTGGTGGCAGCACGGGGACTTCTGCGATTTTTGGTAATGAGTAACTTATTATTATTGTCCAATGTCCCTTTCTCCTGAATCTTTTTTCTGTGGTTGATTAGTAAGCTGTGGTTTCCCAGCCCCTGGGATTCCCACCAGCAGCATGACTAAGCAAAGCAGGAGAAGCAGAGCCATCACCTTCCCAGGCTTGCCGTGCAGCCCGGGGTCATCAGTCTCCTTGGC
>CAUYQG010212635.1:0-23254 GCA_963574415.1 Tarsius wallacei | reverse complement strand
TCTTGCCCTGATCGACTTTGTGTTTGTTTGTTTCCCTGGATGAGAAAAGTCCTCAAAGGGAAACATTTTGCCAGTGTGGGAGAGATGAAATAAAAATGGCAGAAACACTAAAAGGCATCCAAAGAGACAAGTTCAAAAACTGTTTTGAGCAGTGGAAAGAGCTTCTTGGTAGGTGTATTGCATCAAAATCCCGAAAGTCTTAAAATGGGGAAAAACAAACAAACCAAACACACTCTAAGAGAAAGAAAATTGTTCTCTCTATGGTAGGTTTGCCATCCGCAACTGTAGCTGCATAAATGGAACAGGGCAAGGTCTTTAGATTTATAAAGGAAAACATGTTTCAAATTCAAACTGTTCTATCAGTCTCTCATTCAAACATGAGGAAAAAATGTTCAGATATGTAGGATTTTAGGATCACCACTACTTACAGATCCTTTCTAAATAAATTAATAAAAAATAAATTCCAACAAGAAGAATACAAAAATAAGTTAAGCATCAGAATAAAGAGTAAAGGAACAAACTTTAAGTGTAAATAAATGTTTGAAATAAAGATAAAAATATTAATCTCTCTGAGCATCAGCTTCTAAATTAAAAAAACTAATAATCTCCTGCAAATATTGTTATTCAGAATAAATGGAACAGATACTTTGTGAAGAGTGTTTAGTTCATGGTCTGATAAATATTAAATGCTTAGTAAATGAATATGCAGAAACATGTATCTGTGGGAGTGTACGTGGATGGATGGATGAATGGATGAATGGATGGATGGATAGCTGGAGAGATAGAGAGATAGACAGATAGAGATGTAGGTTAGAGAAATAGATACAGAGAAATCAAGAATCAGAAAACATTATTGATAACTTCAAGTTCATACAGTTAGCTCTAATCCTCGGCACTTTGCCATACCACATTGGAGTCCTTGATTCTTTTCCATTTCATGTTTTTAACACTGATTTAACTGAGCAAGTACAAGGATGCTTTTCAGACTGGAATGTGAGGATAACCCAAGGATAGTTAATACAAGGAAAGATAAATTCAGAATTCAGAGAAAAAGTATGTTGAAAACTTGAAGATTAAAGTGTTTGGATTCCCTTGTTCTTCTTGCACACACATAGTATCATGACATTCCTGCAGTTTGATTTTTTCATAATCTTCCAGTAAATGCTACACAATAAAAGAAGTCAAACTTTAATTATGTAATGAGAAATGTTCTTCCTCTTGTCTCCTTTAATTATGCAATGATAAAAATGTTCTTCCTCTTTATTTTCTCAAAACTATTATTACATCTGTTACCCACACAAGCTTGACTAATTTATTTGGATAAAGGAATTGTGTCTTATTCCTTTTTGTAATACTAATGCCCTGCTGTCTAAAATATAGAATAATTAAACAAATATTTTCTCATGAATTTTTCAGAGCTGAAGAGTACAGAAATACAACCAATAGTTATAAAGACAAGAGGGAAAAATAAACTTATACTAAATAAACTTCTAATTAAAATTTATCTATATTTAAATAGAACTAGTGAAAATATTTAATTTCAATTTCCAATTGTTAAGAAATAGAAATTGTCAGGAAATAAAAATATTATCACTGAAAACATTCTTGGACAGGCCACTAGAAATGTGGCTAGGAATGCCACATTAGATGAAAAGTTTTATTATGTAATTACTGACGTCTCCTCAACCTTTAAAAGTATCAGACATATTTATTATTAATATAATTATTGAATAACTGCCATGAGCATTCATACCAATAAACTGTAAGTGGTTTTAGTTGGTATCTGTAACTCATTTCAAGATTCTTCTTTTTTTTTCTTCTCTGTCTTTATCGTGAAGTTTTGACAGGCTTCCTATCCTATGATCTTAAGATAGTTCCTTCAGCTTTTGAAGTAGAAAAATAATGAATTTGAAACAGAGAACTTATGATTTGCATTCTAAATATGTGAAGATTCTACTTTTTGGAAACAGCTCTACTCATGTTGAGATTCTACAGGCCCAACAAATTTATTCTCCTTTTTTCTGCCAGGGTTCAAAACAAAGAAAATAATGAGTCAAGGAAATATCACCTTTATTACCGATAAAGTTGATGTTGAGAGAATATGGCACAGGGGCACATAAACAATGTTTATGTTTCGCTTCCCAATTCTGTTTCTCAAGATAAGTCAGAATACCTACCCAGAAATTGGGAGCAAAATAGAAGAGCTCAGTGGAACATTAGGAGCTGAGAAAAGTTCAGTTCCTAACCTAAATCCATTATTCTGAAAAGACATGTCTCCTCCTGAGAGTCTTTTGAGAAAAACCATTTTCATGAAAATGAGAATTAGTACTTCCCATCTTCTAATAATACATAGAGATATAAACACACACATCACCTGCTGCCTTTTAAAATTACATATATGCATACATTCATCTCTCCATTCTTTTATTCAACAAACATTAACAGTGTCTACATTGCGCTGGTTATTATTGTGGGTACTTGAGATATATCTGTGAACAAAACAGGCAGAGGTCCCCACACTCGTGGGGTTTCCATTACAGGAAGAGTAAGCATATTAAAACTACTAACAATAATAAATAAGATATACAGTGTTTCAGTATATAATAAATTACATTTTTAAAAAGACAGCCAGGTTGAAGTTGATTAACAACATTAAAGTGCAAAAATCCTAGCTGCAATTTAGTACGGTAGTCAGGGTAGGCATTATTAATAAAGTGAAATGTGAATGAACTTGAGGGAACAGGGAAAGGTCCATGTGGCATTTGGGGGAACATCATCTAGGCAGAACTGTGTGAAGATCCTAGGGCAGATATATGCCTGGCACATTCCAGAAATAACAAGGAAGCTAGTTGTGTCTGGAGGAGGAAAGCAGTTAGGGGATGAAGCCACATACGTAACAACAGGTTAATTTTGTTTTTGCCATTCTGAGATTGCTGGCTTATATTCTAAGAGAAATTGGAAGACAGAGAATTACTTTGAACAGAATAGAGAGTGATCTGGCATACATTTAAAATGTTCACTCTGAATACTGTTATCAGAGCAAATCAGAAGGGGATGCAATATACTCACCTAGCCTAAAAAAGTATGCTTTTAAAAATGTTCAAACTCCTTTTCATCATCATCATCATCAAGTTCACCCCAACCCCATTCCATGCTCCTTTCTTTTTCCTTATCTATGAAATCTTCATCACTGGGCACTCTGGCTCTTTCAAATATTATTTCCATATCAGTACAGTTTGATAGCAATTTCATCACTAGAAAATGCAAAGTGGCCCCCTTCCAGAGACCTCTAGTGAAAAAGATGTTTAAGCCATGACCTTGAAAATACACAAGTCTCCTTCCACATTCTCCTTTTGCTGGCAATGGTCATCTTTTGTAGTACAGTAAAATGAAAAATCCAGGAAAATTTTGGTTCTTGCACAGCCTGTAAATAATAATTTAACAAAACCTGTACTTAACCTGCTAAAACAATTTATACACTATTAAATCCCAGTCCCTGAAGACAATGAAAAGAGGTTGACAAAATTTGTTGATGTTAAACATATTTTTTTCTATACTATTTTATACGTAATTTGAATGTCTATAATGTGCACGAAACACAAACGCATGTAAAATGTGGTTCTATCATTTATTATAATTCCAGGTAAATCTAAGCTTTCATTTGCTCATTTATTTAAGAAATTGATATAAAATATTCACCATTGAGGGGTGTAAAAACTTAGCATAGTTCATAGCATAAGTTAATACTGAAAAGAGAATTACTCATTATATCAGGAAATGTAAAGATGAAGAAAACAAAGCCAGGATAAAGTAGAATATTAAAAGGTACAGGGATTTTTTTAAAAAAATAGCCAGATGTTAATTCTTGCCCTCTGTTCCTATGCAACCTCTTTTAGTATTACCTAGAATCTAAATCCTATAGCTTTGTGGGAATCAGACAATCCCCTATGATTTTTTGAAGTCACCAGAGTTTCTTTCTTTGAGGAAGATTCTCTCCATCTCTAAATATCATGCTTTGCTCCCTTGACTCATAGCACAAAACCAGATACCTTCATTAGTTTCAGCAACAACAGCAAGAAAAAAGCCACCAAATGTAAATAATTACTGAGTTTAGTAACCTAATAATGAACTAAGGAATCATGGAAAGTTGTACATGGCTCAGTATGAACTTTGCTTCCAGGGAATTCCATCATTATGGTGATGCAATGTAAGAGACCCTAATCAGTCTCTGAATATTATTCTCATGGGCCTTCTTTCCAAATTCTAAATGAGTTATATACACTGGAGTCTGAGTGCAACCCTCTTAATGCTTACCAAATGCTGTATCTCCTCTATCTCTTTTAGGTAGATTTAACCAAATTTGGGGACAAGTAGAAGTATTTTTCACTCCCTTCCCATTACCTTCCAGTTTGTGCCACTGAGAGATTACTGACGAATCAATTCTAACCAAGACCACCATTATATGCCCATGGGCTTAAATGCAGCAATTTATGTAGTCTAGCAGCACCATGTAAAAACTCAGTTTAATTTCTTAGCTTTTTGATAACTATTTGAATTAAAACAAAAACCATTTAAATTCTCAACAATCAAAACAAAACATATATTTCATGGGAAGGAAAATGTATCTATATGAGATTATGTGCATTAAAAGGATGGTTTTTCTTTAATTATTTTATTTCCTGTGTGGAAGAGCTCTTCATCTAAAGACAGTAACTTTTTCTGCTGCAAATGTATTTTCTTGTTTCATCACAATTGGCACTACTTATGCCTGTCTTATATATGAAGGCACACTCTCCACCTTCTTCAGTAATGAACCTGGAACAAAACAAACAGATGAATTCTTTATTTACTGGAGCACATGAAAAATAACAACACAGCCTCAAAGACAGAATGTAAACTTTGGTAACCATGTTTCTAAATGTGCAATGTGGAAAGAGTTCAGGAAGTAAAGTAAGCTGCTTTTCTCCTCTCATCTGTCTCCAAAAGTTACCTCAGGACTCTGACGGTGGGAAGAAAAGTCCACTATGGAATATCACTGGCTAACACCAAGAGTCCTGAAACTCTTGCTGCTGATAATGTAGCAAACATTGTAAATCATTTTGTGAGAGATTGGATTATTCCCTCTTCATTCTAGGATTAAAATTGATAAATCAATGAATTTAGTCATTTAGACATTATATAGAGGGGAAGTGTAACTGACATTTTATTGAACACCTTTCACAAATTATAAAGTGCATCTATCTTAATGTTGAAATAGTTGTTCACTTGGTTACTTTTTATAGCTACCACCATAGTGAAACGGGTATTCTTTACTTGATAGATTTCAATACACATAAGTCATCACAGGATTTCCTAAATTCATATATTAGTTCATATTTAAGCATAAGAAAATTAAAAATAAGAGAAAAATAGAATGGTGAGTCATGACAAGTTTTGGTTATATTGCAATTTAAGTGATTTCAGCATTTCATTTTTGGGGAACTTTGTAGTACTGGTGTGCACTTCCCTAACTTCTAATGTATCTTTCAGTTTTTATCTTCCCCATTCCCAAGCTATGTTTATTTCCATGCCTATTCAACTGAGAACACACCAACTGTTAAGGGACGACTTATGTCCCCACCACCAGTTTCCTATATTGAATCTCTAACTCCCTGTACCTGATAATGTAATACAATTCGAAGATAAGGCTGTCTTTGTTTTGTTTTGTTAGAGTTTTGTTTCTTTTGTTGTTGGTGGTGGTTTTTTAGAGGTGATTGAGTTAAGGTTATGTCTTTCAGGTGGGCCTTAGTCCAATGTCTGATGTCCTTACAAGAAGAAATAACTTAGACACAGCACCAAGGGTACATGGAAGGAAGACCATATAAAGGCAGAGTGAAAAGATAGCTGTCTGCAAGGCAAGAAGATAGACCTCAAAAGAAATCAACCTTGCCAACACCTTAATCTTGGTCTTAGTAGCCTTCGAAATTGTGTTTAAACTGTCTAGTCTGTGGCATTTATTACGACAGCTCTAGAAAATTAATATAACTTCTCTATAATATTTTAAAATGGGACCATATACAGTATATAGTGTCATGTTAAGCTGTCAATATTCTCTTTCAGGACAATATAATAATATGTTTCATAGTCAGAAAGTTTAATTTATGTCATTCTTTCATTTTGCAGTTAAAATATAATTTTTGGCTGGATTTTTGCTCTCAAATTGTTGTGCATTTTTACCCCAAATTGGATGTAAATACAACAATTACAGGAGAAGTTTCTCTAAAATTAGAGACTTATGCCACTAATTTTGTCATATCATATAATATCCAGCACAGAATGCCACAGAACTGATATCTATCACAAAGTAGGTGCTCAATAAATGGCTGTTAGTGGTTCCCTGTTGGAGGAACTCTATATCCTTTATACTACCTTTTCCATCCTGAAGTTGAGAAAAATTTTACATGTTTCAAGAGAAAAAGTGGAGCCTAAAAATTTAACTAGTTCTTTCATGCTAAGAAATATAAAGAAGTTGTGGAATTTTAAACAAAGGTAAACTGAGGCAAATATTTTCTCTTTTCAACTTATTCTCATCCGCATCAGGCCACCAACAGACACGGAAAGTATAGGCTTCAATATACTTTCTAATACTGTCCCACCAGAGAAGCCAAAGGAAAAACAAACAAACAAACAAACAAACAAAAAGCAAAGTCATAAGTGGAAAGAGGCAAGAATCAAACTATTTAGACTTGCATCTAATCTAGGATAAAGGAACACTTGTGACTCACATGTGGTGTATTCCAATTCAACATATGGAGGTAAATATTGGTATGTGACATCAAACCTCACTAAAGAGCATACATTTGTCTAAGGGTTCTCTTTGGCATTTATTTGTTCAGAACCTTAGAGGATGGTATAGAGGAAATTATGGAGGCAGCTGATTATAGATAATTATAGAATCTTTACCACACTTAAAACGTTTAATAGTGAATACATTTTAAGGTTTACCAGTTGTTGAATGTAGCACCATCTTCCCACATCCAGCATTTGTCTGCTTTGCGTTTTCTCAGTCCAAACCAATACGAAGAGGACCCCAGATAGTGCATCAAAAATTCATGTTATAAAATAGAGTGCTTTAATAGGTCTCTCTTAGTTTTCTCATTCTCACTATTTCCAATGCTATTGTCTCTGCTCTCTTGCCAGGGTTACTGCAACCACGTTCTCTCATGAATCCCTGCTTTTATATTTGCCACTCAGTAGCCAATATAATCATAGCATAGACAATGATTTTTTTTTTAAAAGTCAGAACATATATCATATACTTTTGTTTATAATTCTGCAATAGCTCCCCATTTTATTTGGAGCAAAACTGAACTCTTTACAGTAGCCTGCAAGACCATAATGATCCACATCACTTATTCACCACCTCATTTTAGACACTTTGACTAACTGCCTCTTTTCTGTTGCTTGAATATTCCAGGCATTTACCTGTGCTTCTACTGTTCTCTTTTCCTGGAAAATTAAGATACTCCCTTGACTGACTCCCTTACCTGTTTCACATCTGTGCTCAAGTGTCATCATCTCAATGAGATATGACTTTACCTGCAATCTACCTACATGGAGAACTCATAATATCCCTTAATTTGTGTCCAATTTTGCCTAAGACTTACTAATTTCTAACATACTGTATAACTTACGTACTTATTATGGCATTTTTTAAAATGCCTGTCTCTTCCCCTAGGATGTAAGCTACACAAGGGCAAAGATCTTTTCTTTGTTGACTAAGTGTCACATCCCATATGTCTTATAGTAGTTATTAAATGGGGTTAATATTACAAAGGAGAAATTAATATTACAAAGAAGAAATCTAACCATTTCATTTTGGGAGTTGAGTCTGGCCAGAGATCCATGATGAGTTTTACAGTATTCCTGGCCATTGACCCAAGTTGTTTCATGTTCTGCTTGAAAGAAACAATTATTGTTGATTCAGTTCCAGCCTTGAGGACATACTGTGGAATTCTCTAAGCATGTCTTGTATCTATGGATCCTTGGAAATCCAACTGTAATTACCTGGTGTTAGAGGAAGAGAATAAAGTGTAAGAAAAAGGGAGATTCCAACCATCAGTGTAAATGTTTCTAATACATTTCAGACTAATAAAATGTTTTTTTACTTCCATACTCTATTTCAAAGATTAACATTTTTATACTATGGGAATTTTCTATATTCATCTCTTTCTTTTCCTAAAATTTACTATGCTATCCAGGACAAGTTGCACTTTAAATAAATTATTTTATATTCATAATTTCAATGAGCTAGCTTCCTATCATTGACTTAATTGAGACTAAATTAACTTTCAAAGACAGTATTTCTCCAGAAGTTGAAGCTGTTTCTTTGTCTTTAATCCTTAAACAAAAAACACTGGAAGGAAAAGAAGGCTAAACATTTACTAGCTTTTTGCTATTCACTTTTTATTCCTTAACTTAAGGCACTAGATAGAAAAAGTTACTTGTTAAAGTATAAACTTGAATGAAGTAAGCTTTAAGGATACTTCTCACCCACAACTAAAATAAATGTCTGTGTCACAGTCAAACCTATGGATGGGAAAATCCTCAAATGGAAGGGTCAACTAGCAATATGAGAGGCCTAGTATGAAAGCCAAGTGAAAAAATCAGTCATCAAAATGATTAAAATTTATTTTTAAATGTCAAATTCAAATTAACAACTAACACAAAAATTAGAAAGTCACTAATTCATTTCTTGTTTCACTTACACTTTCAACAATTACCCAATTAAGGACCTGCCACATGTCAGACACTTTTTTAGCTCCAGGAATAAAATAGTGTACATAAATACAAAATCTTTGCTCTTATGGGACTTACGTGTCTAGAGTTAAATCATTTGTCATAAAATAGATCAGCATGAAGGGAATCAAGATTGTTGGTGGAAAGAGTTGCAAATTTAGTATAGTAGTCAGGATGTTAGATGAGAAGGTAAATTTTTGAAGGAGATGGTCTAGTGAGACATATGCGCACACAGGGAAAGATCTTTCCAAGCAATGGGAAGAGACAGTGCAAAGGATTGAGGTTATGTCCTTGGCTTGTTCACAAAAGACAGGATGTTCAAGTGGATGGAGAAGAATGAGTGAAGAAGATTAGCGAGGTATTGGGGTAACTGGATCCAATAGGGTGTTGAAGGTCATTGGCAGGGTTTTGGCTTTACTCCAAGTGAATGAAAAACCATTGTAAAATTTTGAGCAGATCTGATTCGTTTTTTTAAGTGTTAAAAAATAAAATTTAGAACTATACTGTCCACTGTAGTATTTACTAGCCATTTGTGGCTATTGAGCTCTTGAAACGTGACAGGTTCAAATTCGGATGGCTCAAGATGGAGGTAAGTGCAAAATACATACTGCATATAAGAATTAGTACAAGAATAAATGTAAAATCTTAATAGTTTTATATTGTTATATGATGAGGTAATAAATTGGCTACTCTGCGCTAAATAAAAATACAATTAAAACTATTTTTACTCACTTCCTTTTACTTTTTTAGTGTGGTTTCCTAAAAGGTAAATTACATGTATGAATCACATTTTTTGTTTGCATTATATTTTTACTGAGAAATGTTACTCTAGAAAATCAGGAGTGGAAGAAAGAAGAACATTAGAAAAGATTAGATGATAAATAGGAACAGGATTATCACAGTAGAGATGGTAAAAGGTGTTCAGATTCTGACTGTATTGTAAAAGATGGGAAAGAATTTGCTGATTATGTTTAAGACATGAAAAGAGGGGGAAATAATTTTTAAAAGCTGTTAGCTTTCTGGTTTTAAAACTGGAAGGATAAAGTTATTATTGCCTAAGATGAGGACAATCACAGATAGAGGAGGTTATGAATAAGAAATAAAGATTTCAGCTTGAATAATGTTACATTTGAGATATTAGATAGCTGAATAGGCAGTTGGAAAAAAACTTAAAATTTTGAATTCAGGGGAAAGACTCAGATTGGAGATATATAAATTTAGGGATCACCAGTGTTTATGTGATATTTAAAGTTGTAATTCTAATGAGATCACCCAGAATTCAAGGGTACATAACAAGGGGACCTGTTCAGGGACTGAGCCCTGGGGCACAGCAAAGTTAAGAGGCCAGGGAGGAAAGAATGAACAAGTAAAGGAAGCTTAGAAGGAGCAATAAGTCAGGTCGAAGCAAACCATGAGAATATGGTGTCACGTAAGCCAAACAAAGAAATTTTTTTCAGGAAGAGGGGGTGCCAAAGCCTATGGATAGGAGGTGAAAAATAAAAATATACCACTGGATTTAGCAATACGGAAGTTATGAGTAAACTTGAATGTCGGATATGCTGGAAAAAGCTGAAGTGAAAGCTTGATACAAATGGATTTAATAGAAAATGGGAAGGTAAAAATTATTTTTAAAAAAAGCAAAGAAAAATTTTCAAGGTTGCTGTACCAAGCAGAAAATAAATTGATAGCAAAAAGATAAGTGGGGTCTAATGAGTATTTTTTGTTTATTTGTTTTAAGGTTGAAGGTATAGATAGAAGCATGTCATATTGCTGATGAAGACATTTCAGGTGACCACGAACAAGTAATGATATAGGAGAGAGGATAATTACTAGAGGATATTACTGATTAAGTGAGAGAATATATCAAGAGTAGAACATAGGTACTCCATCTATAATACCAGGAGTCTAGACAGAGTATATGGGTCAAATAAATAGGTGTGGTGATGGGAGAATCTGGAAGTCTACTAGTTGTTACAATTAGGAGAAGCTGGAAGTAAAGATATATAGACTTGTGAGTGAGGATGAGAACAAGGGTATGAGAAATAAATGGTCACAATGATGGAAGTAATAAACACTGGGGACACTAAAAGGGAGGAGGGGAGAGGGAAGTTAGGAATCAAAAGTTATCTGTTGGATACAATGTTCACTATCTGGGGCATGGGCTGCCCATAACTCCATCATCACCAGTACAAACTCTGTCCATGGAACAAACATGCACTTGTATCCCCGAATCTAATTTTTTTTAAGTTTGAAGATAAAAGAGATAGTAGAAACTACTCATCAATGAAAGAGAGTTAATGCTTTAGGGAAATATAATACAATTGCCAGTCCCCACCCTATTTCTTTTTAAACCCTTCATAATTACACCTAATGTGATTCTCTGACAAAAATGTTCTTTCAATCTTTGATAAATGCCTACTTGACCTTAAAATTCAGCAAAGATACTTCCCCCTCATAAAGCCTTACTTGACTGAAGGAAGATTTTTAATATCCTTGTCTTCTCTTTCAAATTGAATATATTTTTATTTAGCAAGTATTCTTTTTGTGTTACAACTGATTATATGCTTGTTTCTTAGATAAAGATATATTTCATTCAAGCAAAAAATACCATGTTTTAAGTTTTTGTATCATCAGCACCTAGCACTATGCCTGAGAGCTATAATATTTATTGAAAGACATCATTCTAGAATGTAAAACAGTTGACTAAGCTTAAAGAACAATTAGATGCTTTGGCTTGGAGAGTACTTCTGATTCCAATTGTTCAATATTAAGGAAGAAAATGTTAGTTATTGGTATCAGACTGAGCCAATAATAATACTTTTATTATTTTATTATAATACAATAATACTTTTAATATTTTATTAATATTTAATATTTTTAGCAGAAACGGTTCACTTACATTTTCTAGGAAATCCTAAAATTCCCCAAAGAAGAAAACCAATGCCTCCACATATAAAACTTGAGATGATCATCCTTTTCTTTGCGATCATATTTAAGGGAAACACACGTCATTATTTATCTTCCAGAAAAAAACAAACAACAAGCAAGCAAAAAACCCAAGTCATATTTATCTCTTTCTCTGTCTTCTCTGTGTTCTACTGTTCACAATCCAGTAAAAAATAGATTAGGAAAAAAAGGAGAGAGGGGTGTACTAAGATCTAACTTTTGAGCAACAGCAGCTTCAAAAATGTTTTGGATCTACTTTCTGTGTTATTTTAGATAATTATGTTACTCATTCTTCTGCCCTACTTCCGGAGCAGGGAAACAGCTGTTTCCTCAGGGCACTTTTAATGAAATCTGCTCTTTCCAATCGAGAAAATCTGGTGGATACACCTTTCTTTCTTTCTTCTTCTTCTTTTTTTTTTTGTCTTTGTTTTATTAATAAAGACTACTCTTTTAAAGTCTCATATAATGGTGAGACCCTCCACCCCTCCCATCCCACACCAAATGCTGAGGGTGCAAGCTGGGATCTGGAGAGGATGCTAGAACAATCGCACAACTTCTGCCATCTCGTTCTGTCCTCTCACCTAGCCAGTTGCTCTTCTGCTTCACAAACACCACCATCCCATCCCTGTTCTCCATCCCTTCTGCCTCCACCTCCGACCCTCACGAAGAAAACTCTTCCTTCTGTGTGTGATCAAAGAGGCTGGAAGAACCCCGGCAGTGAATTGCGAAATGCTAATTACATTTGGTGACTGAGGACCCGGTGATCGCGGAGGTCCGTGCAGCAGCAAGACTGAAGGAGAAACAGCTCAGCAATCGAGCATCTTCCGCTCAGTCCTGTGGACTAGGCTTCCGCCACATGGCCCCACAGGCATGTCATTTGCTCTGCCTTCTGACCTAATTGTGAGGCAGGGGCAGTGATGGCAGCCCCACCAGCACCAACATACTCTGCCCCAGAGGTGACAGCTCAGCAGCCTGGGATTGGCTGGAGCTCCGTGATGACTGAGAATTCAATTTCTGATTGACACCTTACCTCCCACGTGCTTGACAGAAGATGGGTGATCCTATACCTTTCCTTTTGGGGCTTCTTTATATTGTCTCCCTCACATCTCAAACTTGATACAGTTATATAACACATGGATTGTCTGTACTGTGTAAACTATACACATTCTCTCCCAACACAAGGTGAATTTCCCCCATTATCTTGTCACTTTAACAAAAACAAGCTTGTCTTTATTCTTTTTAACCTCTGATTTCTAAGTTTACCTGTGGACTGCTTAGTGAAACTTGGACAAACAAAGCCATTGTTGTTACTTTTGCATAGTAACAGAGCGATGGTTTGTTTCATATACAGGCAATTTTCACTTTGCTCTGTGTAGGTTAATACAATTTAAATTTACTAGGCAAGCTGAAATCATGCCAAACTATTATAATAATTAATGGGAGGAATTATTTTTACTTGTCCTTAATTTTTTCCCCAAAACATTGGAAACTCTCTTGCACTTACTCATGAAAGTATAGGTATTTAAAAAAAAAAAAAAAAAAAAACAGTAAAGCTAATATTTAATTACATTGTAATTTAAACATTAGAAACATCGAGAATTCAAGTGTTTTGCTTTCTGTGAAAATAAACAGACACTTTTTAAAGAGTGATGTGAATTGTGCTTTCATTCTTATTTTATCATCTACTATACATACCCAGTATCTTTTCAATGCCTTCTCAAAATTTCATATTCCTTTCTAGGTTTGAATGGATTAGGAATGTCATGAAATGTCTCTTAGAGTCCATTTGATAAGAATTTTTTGCTCATATAACTTCTTTTGTGACACCATCCTTTTCATCACAGCCACTTTATTTTTGTCAAACGCTTGTCTTTACTAATCTTCTCGCTGCATATCTAGAGACTCTTCAAAAGTAGAAGTATCAATAATTAAATGGTTAGCTATTTCTTCTATAACTCAATTTATCTTCTATTTGATTTTTGCTTCTAGCATCATCACTTTTTGGTATATGTTATGCATTGTTGATCAATTATATCTTTTGATTCTCTATTTTTGTATAATGTCGCATCAGTTTGTCACTGGGATACAAAGATACCACAACTCTGCAAGTTACCCTGTGTTAATTGATGACAGATGCACAGTGACCAATTATTGGCACATTTAGAAAGAAGTGACATGATTGGTCATTAATCTTAATGCATATCTATTATGCATGCAGTGATTCGTGTGCTTAAAAAAACAGCATTCAAAGGCCAGCGGACCAGACTGTAAAAATGAAAAAAGAAAAATAACACTAGCATTCAAGTTGTAC
Source organism: Tarsius wallacei (assembly GCA_963574415.1). NCBI lineage: Eukaryota > Metazoa > Chordata > Mammalia > Primates > Tarsiidae > Tarsius > Tarsius wallacei. The sequence continues at coordinate 9,219 of CAUYQG010212635.1, read as the reverse complement.
TTTATACAATTATTACAGTAAACACACTATAGCTATAGGTAAACATATTTTAAAAACTAAAAATTGAACCATGTTGTTGAGGGTGGTATTAATTAAACTGTAGAAAATAAAATGAATGCATATTTGAACCTTGCATAGCATATACACACACTCTACCCCATATATTCTTTTAAAAATATATACCTACAAATAATCATATACATGTATAAACATGCATTATATGTGTATATACCTTATTCTAAACAGACATATTATTCTATGATTATTTATTTAATAGATTATTGTGACTTCAGTTATTAAATAGCACAAATACTGTAGCTTTAAAAAGATAGAAGTCTATTCTTTCAAAGTTCTGAAGTTGGAAAACTGAAAGCAAGAGGCTCTGAGTGAGAATCTGTTCTAAATCTGTCTTTCAGCTTCTGACAATCTTTAGTGTTCTTTTGTTTGTTTTACTTTTTACCATGAAGCTGCATCATGCCAATCTCTGCCTCCATCTTCTTAATGAGTGAAAAATAGTTTCTAGAGTTCAATTAGAAGATTTTTCTCATTTTTTATCCTGCTTGCCTGAGCCATATATATCCCTAAACTGATAACCATCAAGAGCAGTAGAAATATTATGATTGGCTTAAATTACATCCAGGCAAATACTATGGATAGGTTCAACCTTTCCTTCACAGAAGGGAGTATATACCAAGATGTATAGTTAGAAAAAGAAAACAGCTGTTTTATTCTACCATGCTTACAGTCACTCTCAATACTTCACATCTGACTTGAGATGTGCAGAGGGTTCCCCCACAAATCAAGAAATCTTCTAGGAGGCACAAAATGGATATCCTTTAATTCAATTCAATTCTGACAGTATAAACCTTGAGTTAGCATTGGATCCCATAGGTAAAAAGTTCAGTCCCACAAGGATGCTCTCACTTCAGATGCCAGTCTCAAGTCTGGGCTACTGGAACTTCTGACCAACTAACTATAAACTGGGGATTCTCGTAACCCCCTCCTCATATTATGTTAATTTTATAAAACAGCTCAGAGAACTTGGGGGAAACAAATTTTACTGGTTTATTATATTAAAAAACAATATAATGAAGGGTACAGATGAATCGGCAGATGAAAAGTTACATAGGATAGGTCTTGAAATGTCTGAGTGCAGGAGCTTCTGTTCTGTTAGAGTTGGGGTGTTCCACCCACCCAGCATATGGATATATTTGCTTACCTAGAAACTCTTGGAACCCTGTACTTTTGAAATATTTTTATGGAAACTTCACCATGTAGGCATGATTAATTACTAACTCTTTTTTCCTGACCCTTTCCCCTCTTTGGAGAATGGGAAGTTGGACTGAAAGTTAAGCTTCTAATTATGACTTGGTCTTTCTGGTAACCAGCCCCCATTTAAGAGCCTACCAAGAGTCACCTCATTAAAAACAAAGATTCGACTATCACCCAGAACATTCCAAGAAATTGAGGGAGTCTGTGTCAGGAACCAAGGTTAAAGCTCACATATTGAAAGATGCTCCTAACACCCTAATGCTTGGAAAATTACACTTTTGGAAGCTGTGCACCGAGAACCAGAGGCAGTAACCAATGTATATTTAACATATATCCATTTCCCATCCTCTAAATAGGACCATGCCTGTACTATAGAAGAGGAGAATGTATTTGGATATATAACCAATAGTATCTGGTACAGTCTAATTGCCAAAATAATTTTAAAAGTGCATGTGTGGGGCAGTGTAGGTTGTTTAATGATTGCAAGACACAAAGGAAGGAAGTGGTACCAATATCACCCACATATCGCTATCACAAAATCTGATAAAGAGAAGCCCATTCTACTCAGTCTCAGCTGAAGTCTCAAAGGTTAAGAACTACTCTGAAGTTCTAAGTACCCTTGTATCCTAAAGCCAGGAGCTATGTCACTTAGCAGGAAATACCACAAGAGTACAAAATCAAGTTGCACTGCATTAAATAATGATTCTCCTTTTCACCACAAAGAAATTTAAGTGAAAAAAGTTTAAAAACCAGGAATGAGACTTACTTGGAGTTTTCATTATGCTGTGCATCATCTCAAAGACCCACAGTAAGGAGGGAAAGTGTTTCCCACTCAGCTCCAAACAAGTGAGAGGAGCTTTGAAGGGACCACTCAATAAATACAAATACGTCTCATGGAGTTAGAATGGATTATAAGCTCCTAACTAGGAAAGGGTAAAAAGTATTTATGAAAGTGTAAAAAGTATTTATAGCCTGAAGTTATTAGAGCAAAGACTACAAAGGCGTTTATCTATTTCCACCAATCACAGAGTAGAAACAAATGTGCATCCCACAGTGGGCAACTGATTTGAAGTGATTATAAAATGTATCCAATATGCATTTAATGCAATCCCTGTGAAAATTCCAATGGTGTTCTTGCAGAAATATAAAAATTCATGCCAAAATATATATAAAATTTTGAGACCCTGAAAAGTCAAATAAATCTAGGAAAACAAAAAAAGTTAGAGGTCTCACATTTCTCAACTTGAAAACTTAAAGTAATAAAAACAATGTGGTACTGGAATAAAGACAAAAATATAGACCAATGAAATAAATAGAAAGCCCCAAAATAAAGTCTCACATATATGGTAAATTATTTATGACAGAGTGCTAATACTATTCAACAGGGGAAAGGATAGTCTTTTCAATAAGTAAATCGTTCTAGGAAAACAGAATATTCACATACAAAAGATTGAAGTTGGATTCTTACCTTATACTCTAAATAAAAATTAACTCAAAATGGATCAAAACCTACATGTAAGAGCTAAAACTATAAAACTTTTAAGTGGAAAACTTCATGACATTGGGTTTGGCAATGATTTCATGGATATGACACCAAAAGCACAGACAACAAAGGTAAAAATAGGTAAATTGGACTATATCATCATGTTAGACAACTGTATATCAAAGGATATAATCCACAAAGTGAAATTCAATTTTACAGAAAATTGTTGCAAATTATATCTGATAAGAGATTAAAACCCAGAATATGTAAAGAACTCCTACAGAGAAACAAACAACAAAAGAACAAATAACCTGATTTTAAAATTATGCAAAGGACTTAAATAGACATTTCACCATAGAATGTATACAAATGGCTAACAAGTATTTGAAAAGTTGTTCAACATCACCAATAATTTAGGAAATTCAAATCAAAACCGTGCTAACAGGCCACCTCACACATATGAATATGACTGCTTTAAAAATAAAATAAAATAAAATAAAATAAAATATGCTATGGGGATGTAGATAAATTGGAGCCCTTGTGCACTTTTAGTGGGGATAAAATGGGGCCATCATTATAGAAAACAATATGGCATTTTTTCAAAAAATTAAACATGGAATTATAATATAATCTAGCAATTTTGCTTCTGAGTTTTTAGCCAAATTAGTTGAAAGCAGGGTCTCTAAGAGATATTTGTACACCCATGTTCATAGCAGCATTATCACAAGCTAACAGATTAAAGCAACCAAGTGTCCATTGGTAGATGAATAAATAAACAAAATGTGGCATAGCCTTACAATGGAATCTTATTTAGTCTTAAAAAAGAAAGAAAATTCTGACACACACTACAAGGACATGCCAAGTGAAATAAGCCAGTGACAAAAGGACACATATTGTATGATTTCACTAAAGGTATCTGGGAAGTCTAAATTACAGAAATAGAAAGTAGAGTGGTTGGTTGCTAGGAGCTGGGTAGAAAGAGAAATGGAGAGTTCTTGCTTAATGGCTACAGAGTTTCAGTTTTGTAAGATGAAAAAAGATCTGGAGATTGGCAGTACAACATTGTAAGTGTATTTAACACTACTGAACTGTATGCCTTAAAATGGTTATTTTTAAAGTGGTTACTTTATGTTGTGTGTATTTCACCATAATTTTTTAAAAAGAAGCATCTGGCCGGGATTACAGCTCAGCCTGTAATCCCGCGCTTTGGGAGGCCGAGGTGAGTGGATTGCCTGAGCCCGCGGGTTCATGATCCACCTGGGCAACTTGGCGAGATCTCCTCTCTGCAATAACTCAAAAATCAGCCGGGCGTGGTAGCGCGTGCCTGTAATTCCGGCTACTAGGAAGGCTGAGGCGGAAGGACGGCCGGAGCCCAGCAGGTCGAGGCTGCAGTGGCCGGGAGCGGCCACTGCACTCCAGCCTGGGCAACAGAGTGAGACTCCGACTCAAAAAAAAAAAAAACAACAACTAAACTACAAAACAAAAAAAGAAGCATCTAGAGGACTGTCAAGCAATAAAATCTTAATAGTGAGAGTCTATAAAAGCCCCAAAGCTAAGGAGGAATATGCTCAAGAGATGTATCTTCACAGGAAATAAGTTTCAGTCACACAGAGAGTTCTGAAAAACCCACAAAAGCATTTGGTAAGAGGAAGAAGAGTCATCCACAGCACACATCTGTGATTTTTCTCCCCCGCCCCCCATGAAAGGGCTGGTGGTTTCAGAGCTGGTGAAAATGCTGAGGTGGCAGACTAAGGGAGAAGGAAAATTTTCCCATTTTATAGTATCGTGATCAAAATATGCTAGACTGGAGTCCTTAATTACCGAAGCAGGAAAATTTTCCCATTTTATAGTATCGTGATCAAAATATGCTAGACTGGAGTCCTTAATTACCGAAGCAGAGGAGCTGTGATTCCCTAGCTATGCGTGTAAAAGATCCACATACAAGCATCAAAATCTCCTCTCAGGGGTTCACCCAGACCTGCCCCAAGAGTGTGATGGATGAGGGGAAAGGTAAGCAATGGTCATGGCTTCTGCGTCTGTGATATTTTCCCCTTAAAAATGCCATTCCAGAAAAACTGATTTGCGTGAGTTATTAAACGATTTGCTTACACACACACACACACACACACACACACACACTCACTCACTCACACAGTTAGGTTTTACAAAAAGAGCAGAGGGAGTTTTCCAGTTCTGGCCATAGTGCTGCAACTTATAACAGATAACACCTCCCACAAAAAGATAATTTTAAAAGTTGGACAAATTGTATAAAGTAACAGGAAGGGCAAAATGTGAGGGACTCCAATTGGTCAAGGTTTACTGCTTATAACCTGTGTTCATGCCAGAAAAAAAGAAAAAAAAACCATTTTTTGTAGAAAGATATTATTCAGAATCTCTACTTTTTTCTATATAATGCCTGGCATTTAATTTAAAAAATGAGGTAATCAGAAAAAAAGGTCTAAACAGCAAAACACCAATTGACAGGCCAAATAATAAAAGCTGACTTACATATGCTTCAGATGAGGGCAAGATGGAAAGCAAGAGACAAAAGTGTTTCAGAAGAAAATAAAGTAGGTTAAGATACAAGAAATATTCCGTCTATGTGGTGAAAAGATAGTCTTTGTTGAACTTGGTGAGACTTACTTTGTTAAATGAAAGAGAAGAATTCAGATTGGACAGGATTGATGAGATTTACAGAGTAATTCATTAACCATGAGTTGACAGAGCAAGTTATTAAACTTTATGGCCCTCCTTACAACATGCCAAAGGAAATGGTGAAATGAATGACAATCCACTGGGCTTAACACATGCCCTATCACCCGAAATCAGCTAGCCTATTAGAGCAGAGAAATGATTTGAATGTTTTTATAAGACTTAATTGTGGTGTAATCTGGAATATAGTACTTCCGAAGGTTGAAGTGCTTTCTTATAACCTGTTGTATCTGCTTTAAAACAGCTATCAGAATATGGTGTCAACCCTCTATATCCAGAATGCTGTTGTCTGGGAGCTGACATGTGATAGTAGGAGTGACTGCTCTGTATGATATACATGAGAGCCCACATAATAAATTTGCCAACTAAATTTTCATGTGTTTGGAGGTTCCGGTGTTAAAAGTTGTAATGTTTCCACACAAAGAACATGTTAAATAGGGAATTGAGACAGGTGACTACTGGAAATTGTGTGCTGCTCATGCCCCTAAAATAACCAGTGATATTGATCAAAGTGAAGGTTTCAAAGACTAAGTGCAATTTGGAAGAGCCTACATGATAGGGCAAGCAGGATTGCATCTGGAACCCAAGCAATAACTGAGATAGCTCCCTGTGCTCTCTTTATCAAGAGAATAAGCAATAGAAAGCTACAGTAGCTCTTTGTAAACAAGACTACTGAAGACTCAGGTCCAGTGAAAATGGGCATGTGATGCTGGAAAAGGGTAATGGGAACATGAAACAGATGGTAGGAAAAGGAAGCTATGATTTTGTTTTAGACCTCATAGTCAGCTATATGTGGAAAGATTGTAATAGCAATGTTTTTTGGTAACTGAATTTTTCTTTTTCCCTATACAACCCAACAGGGGTTATATGAATTTCAGTGTTGGGAGATAATATGCTTGCTGTGGTGGTAGTTAATATTTTAGGTTCTTATGGAAGCATGACTGAATTGATACTAATTCACCATGATATGATTTTTGGACAAGATTTTGTGTGCCCCCTGTGCTTGATTTTCATCTGGAAAAATAAAAGTGGATGCTTAGGGCCAAAGAGACCAGCTATGTTGGATGTTGCAATTTTGCTTCCAGATTTACTGGTCACCATTTTAATTCCCTTGCAGCACCCTAGAATACTGACTTCTATGTAAAATATCCCTGGACACTATTGTCCCAAAGCACTAGGTACATTTGCGCTAATAGGAAGAATAGGCAAAGATACAAAGGTGGGATAATCCTTCTCTACAGGATATGTGTATACAATTATTCTCCCTAAAAAATGTATCTCCTGGGAGATAGCCTTTTCCAGATACAGTTTCTGCTGCTTCAGTTAATTGTAACCAGCTTTGTTCTCTTGGGCCTAATGGTAATTATGGCTTTCCACAATAGCTAGTCCTGAGATATTTCACTATCCATCATTAGTTTCCATTGATCTTAACCACATTTCTAAATTGTCCCATTATTTTATTCTCCTCTAACTACCCTTTTAATGTATAGCCTGCTTTTTTCATTTTATTCTGGATCCTGCTGTGGATTTCTTTTTTATACCTGAAGTTATCACTGTTGCTGTGGTCTTGGTCTTTCAAGTCTTAAACTGTGTGACTCTGAAGGTGTGTGTCTTGGAATTTTTGTCACTGTGCACTTCTTTCACCCATCTTTATTTCTTTCCCTTGTTTCCATTATAAAGAACTACAAGAAAATTTATGTATTGGACAACTTAAGTAACATTTATATTTAACATTGGAAGACATTTGTTTGATAGTTAAATTTTTTTTAGTATTTGACTAGAATCAAGAATGATATAGGTTAATTTCATAGTCGGCTATTGTGAATAGTGCTGCAATAAACATGGATTGCAGATATCTGCAGTATATACATACACAATGAAATAGTACTCAGTCATAAAAGGGAATAAAATCTTGTCATTTGCAGTAACATGAGTGAAACTAGATGTCATTATGGTTAGCAAAATAAGCCTGTCACAGAAAGACAAATATCTCAAGTTCTCTTTCATATGTGGGAGCTGAAAAAGTGAATCTCATGGAGGCAGAAAGTAGAATAGTGGTTACCAGAGGCTGGAAAGGGATGGGGGAGATGAAGAGAAGTTGGTTGCAGGGTACAAAAACACAGTTAGATAGAAGGAATGAGTTGCAGTTTTACAGTGTAGTAAGGAAACTATATTTAACATTAATGTATTGTGTATTTCAAAATAGCTGGAAAAGAAGAATTGTAAGAGATTCCCAGCAAGATGGTGATGGGACAAGTTGGACTGTTAGAGTTTCTGCAAAGGCGAGTGTCCATAAAGACTCTTGCTTTCTCCCAGGTGGCCGCTGCTGCTGCTGGCCTGCTCCTTGGCCAGCAGCACTGGCCATGGACTGGAAACCCCCAGCCCTACACACTGGTGCCAGCGCCACCACAGCCCAGGTCAGCACTCAGATCCTGGCCCCACGGAGTTCTGGGCCACCTCACTGACTGCACTGCCCCACCCTACGCTGCCCAACACCACACCGACCTGCAGCGCCCAGCAGTCTTACAGGGAGGAGGCCCATGCCCAGTAGGCAAATGCACACCACAGCCATTTTCTCTGTCCCAGGATCAAGCAGAGATCTCCATTGCCCTGCCCAGCTCCACCCAGCTCCACTCAGCCTCCAACTTGGGACCTAAGATAATCACATCAAATTGGGTGAGATAGAAGCCCCTCCCCCATGCTATATCAGACACAGACAAGTCAAATCTGAGTGGCAGACCTGACAGGCAGCAAGCCAGCTGAGTCTAGATCTGATCCACCCTCCTTCCACAGCAGGCCTAGGGCATCTGACCCTAGCTGTGAGCAACCCTACCAGCCTGTGATGAGAGCTAGAGATCGGAGCTGAAAGGACGTTGGACTTGAAGGAATGATCTCAGAGTGAGCATGGTTCCCTGTTTTATTTTTATTTTTTTAAATTTTATTCTTTGTTTGATTTACTCATTTTTTAAAAATTTTAGTTTATTTTTATTTTTACTCTTTACTGACTTTGTGTCTCTTTTCATTTGTTAGTCGGTATGTTTGTCTGTTTTCCCTCTTACTCTTCTATCTCTACACCTTTCTCTGCCCCCCCTTCAATGTTCCATTCTTTTCCTTTTTCTGACCTCATTATGCTTTCAGGGAGCAAAACCTATACCACCACTGCATGGACAGATTGCAAAGCAGTGGGAAGTGGGTTCCAGGGTACCCATACACCTGTCAGTGGATACTGGAATCTGCAGATAGATTTTGCATCACAGCTTCCCACTCAATTAAATCTCAAAACTGCAAAAAAGTAGAGTCTCCAACCCACAGTCCAGCTTCAGAAATGAACAAAACTAGAGGATCCACACAAGGAAGAATAGGAGATTGAGCAAAGAGAAGTAAGAGCAACCCTGCCATCTCTGTACATCATAATTAAAGAAGAGGGGGAAAATAGTGGGGAGGAAAATCTACGCAAATGAAGAAAAACCAAAAGAAGAATACACGTCTCACACAGACCCATGGGAGGTCAGACACTGAGAAAACAGACATCAAAAGGCAAACAATGAAGAGCCCACAGAATGACTGGTCACATACTACAAACCCAGACATCAAGACATTAATAGAGATAATTTAAAAAATTGAGGAGAAACAAGAGGAAAATAGGAAGGAGTTAATATCTGAAATGACAGCAGTAAAGAATTCTGTGATTGAAATAAATAACAAACTGATAAGCACAAAAAGCAGAATTAGCCAAGCAGAAGAAAGAATCT
>CAUYQG010212632.1:0-11059 GCA_963574415.1 Tarsius wallacei | reverse complement strand
ATCCTTCCGCCTCAGCCTTCCGAGTAGCTGGAACTACAGGTGCGCGCTACCACGCACGGCTAATTTTTTATTTATTGTAGAGATGAGGTCTCACCAAGTTGCCCGGGTGGGTCTCAAACCCGCGGGCTCAGGCAATCCACTTGCCTCGGCCTCCCAAAGTGCTGGGATTACAGGCTGAGCCACTAAACCCGGCCTCCACTTCTCTTATAATAAAATCCTTGATTTTTAACTGAGTACACAGATTTCTAGAATAAAAATTACTTTTCCTAGCCTTCTTTACAGTTAGATGTGGTCATGTGACTTAGTTCAGGACAATGAGATATAATGGGAAGTGCATATTGTGGGAAAGTGTTTTTAAAGAAAGAGCCATTCCTTCTTTGCCCTTTTCTGCTGGCGAGAATACAAGCATAAAGACTGGAGCTCAAACAGTCATTTTGGATCATAAAGTAGAACATGAGGAATGAAGGTGCATCAAGGAAGTTGGACACTGGACTGCCTTTATTTTGATTGTGTTTATGTGAGGCAAATTTTCACATTATTATACTTAATTTTTCAAAATAAGAGAAAAAATTAGAAAGAAAGAATATGAAAAAAGAAAAAATAACACAAAATAACATGGCAGAAATAAATTCAAATATGTCAGTAGTCTTAAAATATATAAATGATCTAAATCCCAGTTAAAACATAAATATTGTTGAAAATCTAGCTACTATTGTTATTGGTAAAATAGAAGAATACAGAAATAGTAAAAATATATGTTCGGAAAGATATACTAGGCAAATACTAAGAAGAAAAGTTGGTATGGTTCTAATTACTATCAGGAAAAAATAAATTGTAAAGCAAAAAACTTGCTATACATAAAGAGGGACACCACATATAACTATTTATACAATTTACCAAGAAGATATAAAAGCCAAAAAGCATTTGCATCAAAATATATAAAATATAAATGTAGTGAACTTCAAATTTCAAGAAGAACTTGAAAAGTTGGTATTATAGTGTGAGATTCTTAATTCTTCTCTTTCAGTAACTGACAAATTAAGGACACAAAAGAAGTATGGATATAGATTTGAATAACAATGTTTAAGTTTATTTAATGGGTATATAAGAAAACATTACCCAACAATGATAAATAACTCATACCTATGAAATTTTAAAGATATACTTTCTGAATGTGTCCAAGAGAAAGTAATAATGGAAATTAGAAAATATATAGAAAATAATAATAATTCAGTCTCAAAACTTATGGAATGGAAGACTTATACCTCTGGATATAGTAGAGTAGATTGCAGTAAAAGTAAGCATCCATTGAGAATGATTGAAGCTGGAAAAAAAATATGTTTCTTTTTAAAACTAAAGAGTCAGTGATGCAACGTTGATTTGAGGGGATAATTCCAGAGAATTGAGCTGATGATTTATAGTGGCTTTCCCCTGGGGTGTATAGACTAATTACTGAAGCAGAGAAGAAACTGAGAATTCAAAGTTAGCTCTGAGAGTTTTTTAGTAGTTTCATGCAGCTAGCGTGACATCAGAGACACGATGTTGTCATGAAAATTCTCAGCGCAGAGTCAGTTTCAGTTTCCTCTTCAAGTTAGAATGGAAGGATACAATATAGCATAATTGGGTTATATAAGTAGAGGAGATAAAATAAGGCCGAAGAAATATTTGAACTGATAATGTTCAAAAATATTCCCAAACTGATGAAAGATAAGAACTCATACATTAAAGAAGCTGGGGGCAGGGGAGGGAGGATTGGCAGGAGTGGGAATCTGTTGGGGGAAGGGGGGGCACACCTCATCAACGAGGGTACTGGGACAATGAATATTTGTATACTTAACCCTGAATTGTACCCCACAATTTTAAAATAAAAAATTTAAAGGTGAAAAAAAAAGAAGCTCTGTGAAACCCAAACAAGAAAAAACAAAACAAAACAAACAAACAACCACCAGGCACATCACAGTAAAACTGCTGAAAACAAATATAAAAGAGAAAATTTAAAAAACAAGAAAAAAAGCCATATTTCCTTTAAAGGAAGGGACCATAATAAAAATTATGAAATTCAGGAGAAAAGGGAATAACATCTTTGAAGTGCTGAAAGAAAATGATTGTCAACCTAGAATTGTATACCCACTAAAATTACACTTCAGAAATGAGGGTAAAATAAATATTTCTTTTTTCTGTACCATCAAAAGCAGAGAGAATGTATTGTCAGAAGACCTGCCCTAAAATAAAAGCTGAAGGACATTCTTTGGATAAAAGGAAAGTAGTCCCAAGTGGAAATGGGCAATTTGGGAAGGAATGAAGAATAGCAAAAGGGAAAAATGTGTGGGTAAATATAAATGAACACCGACTGTAAAAATCAGTCATGGTAATATGAGAGTTTAAAATATATATAGAAGTAAAATTCAAGACCCCAACAAAGCAAGAAGAAGAAAGGGGTAAATACAGTTAAAAGTGTTCTAATATTTTAGTGTTATCAGGGAAATAGTAAAAGTAGTAATTTGTATTAAACTCAAACAAGTCAAAGATGGTAGATATAATTTCAACAATATTGGCAATTTCATTAAAACAAATAATACTCCAAATAAAAGACTAATATTGTCAGATTGGACTAAAAATTATAAGCTGGTTGAGGTGGCGGCACACACTTATAATCTCAGCTACTCAGTATGCTGAGGCAGGAGGCTTGCTTGGTCCAGGAGTTCAAGACCAGCCTGGGCAACATAGCAAGACTCACATCTCAAAAAATAAAAAAGTGAAAGAAAAAATTATCCAACCATATGCTGCTTACAAAAAATGTCTTAAACATAAGACATTGAAATGTTGAAAGTAAAAGATGGCAAAACATATTGTATAAACACAAATAAAAAGAAAGCTTGTGTTGCTATATTATTATCAGAGTAGATCTTAAGTTAATAAGTATAACTAGAGATATAAAGAAACATTTTATCATAATAAAGAGGTTAATCCACAAGAAGATATAACAATTTTAAGTATATATTCTAAGTTTTACAATAGATAATGCAAAAATTGACATAACTATAGGAGAATATGGACAAATCAACAATAATAATGTGAACTTTATAAACCTCACTCAATAGCTGGTAAAAACAAGCACACAATAAATTAATAATGATATTAAAATCAAAATAACATAGTCAATAAACCTGACCCTATTGGTATAATAGATCACTGCACTCGAGATACATTAAGTGTAGATGGATAATTTATCAAAATTGACAATGAAGCGAGTTTCAACAAAGTTTCAGAGGATTGGAAACATTCAGCCGAGCTCGATAGCTCAGCCTGTAATCCCAGCGCTTTGGGAGGCCGAGGTGAGTGGATTGCCTGAGCCCGCGGGCTCGAGAGCCACCTGGGCAACTTGGCGAGACCTCATCTCTACAATAAATCAAAAATTAGCCAGGGAAGGCTCATGCGGAAGGATCACCAGAGCCCAGTGGGTTGAGGCTGTAGTGGCCGGAAGCGGCCACTGCACTCCAGTCTGAGTGACAGAGTGAGACTCCAACTAAAAAAAAAACAAAACAGCCGGGCTCGGTGGCTCAGCCTGTAATCCCGCGCCTTGGGAGGCTGAGGTGAGTGGATTGCCTGAGCCCACGGGTTCGAGACCCGCCTGGGCAACTTGGCGAGACCTCCTCTCTACAATAAAAATCAAAAAATTAGCCGGGCGTGGTAGCGCGCGCCTGTAGTTCCAGCTACTTGGAAGGCTGAGGCGGAAGGATCGCCGGAGCCCAGCAGGTCGAGGCTGTGGTGGCCGGGAGCGGCCACTACACTCCAGTTTGGGTGACAGAGTGAGACTCCAACTCAAAAAAAAAAATAAATAAATAAAAACTTTATTTATAAAAACCCCACTGGAGGCTGAATTTGATCACAAACCATAGGTTGCTGTTCTAGTCCATCTTTTCCCTCACAAATTCACCAGGTATGTATTTCATGATCACCATGAAACAGAATCTTCTAGCAATGGTACCACTCCATTGCTAATGAATTTTCAGTAACATCAATGACATTTTCAGCCTGGTTTTTAAAGATTTATTTCTGATTTCTAACATTCCTAAAGATCTACTGCTTCAAATAAGTTTGCTGGTTCCCCAGAGCTTAGAGATACCTTTTCGTCTTCCCAGCACATTATATCTGTTCTGTTTTATTTCATTGTTACTAAACTGCTCCTAATATATTTCTTCAAGAAAAAAATTTTTTTCCATATCAAATTTTCAAAAACTACTCTTTTCTGATCACCTAGCAAGAAGCTGCTTAACTGTGGTGGTTATTTGTATAATTTATTTATCTATCTATTAGTGCATCTATATTTTACATCTCATCTTGTGTTAAGCATTATTTTTACTTAAGTCCTCCTATGTTATTTGTTTGTATATAATATTGTTTTAAATTAACATATAATTCATTGAGAAAAAGAACTTTTTTACACTTATGAATTTCCCCAACACATCTAGCATAGTAATTAACATCTAGTAGATGCTTATCCCTGTTTGACTTGGAGGTTATTACTCTGAAGAATTCTTTTAAATAGCATATTCCTCAGAGTTTCTCAAGATAATACAATAGATTGCAATGGATGGTTGGTAAAATGGTCTTCTCCCTCAGAAAAAAATAAAACTTTTGTGGTACAAGCTCATAATTCTGTATAAGATGGATAATTTTTAAAACATTATATATTATTTATCATTATCATAAAGAACTTTAGATACTATACATGTAAAATTAAGTTTATTTATAGTCATCACAATTATAAAAGGTTGCTGAAATTTTAACAATATTTGACCCTGTTACCAGGGATTTAATAAAAATAACCCATCTTTAGGAGTTTGTAAAATGTGATTTAAAATAACAGGTTAAAATAACATATAGGTAAAAATTTACCTATAGCTATTTTTCACTGGATAACATACTTTTCCTTGAAAGGAGAACAAAGCAAGCTTCAGTGTGAGGGCTACTTATTTTTCTGTACTTTGATTTCTAGTGTGTATGTCATGAATGTGGAAGGAATAAAGCGTTGCTTGTGAATTCTTCTTGTTACAGTAATAACTAACAGTGAAAATCAAGCACATTTCACGTTATCCGTAGATAACAGTTTGTATTGACTTGGTCTCTAAGTAGATTATAAAATCATTGTTGAAAATGAGATCTTTGGAAAAACTAAATGTGATGACTTATGTATCGGCTTGACTGTGTCATGAGGTGCTCAGATATTTGGTTAAACATGACTCTGTATATGTCGGTGAGGGTACTCCTGGATGACATTAACATGTATAGATAGGCTGAGTAAAGCAGAGGGTCCTCCCTAATGCATGTGGTCCTCATCCTAGCTATGGAAGGCCTGAATAGAGCAAAAAGACTGAGTGAGGCAGAATGCCTCTCTCTCTCTGTTTTCAAATTGGGACATCGGTTTTTCCTGCCTTTGGACTTGGACACAGACTGGAGTTTACACCCTCAGCTCTCCTTCTTCTCAGGACTCTGCACTCAGACTGGAACTATATCATTGGCTTTTCTGGGTCTCTAGCTTGCCAACTGTAAATCTTGGGAATTTTTAGCCTCCAAAATAACATAAGCCAATTTATCATAATATCTTTGTATAATTATAAATAAATACATGTATATTTGGCCTAAGGCATCTCTGTCTAAAGACTTACTCTGGTGCCCTCCTGTGCTATCCCTACAAGCTTTTTGGTGCTTATTTCACATGTTTCCAAATCATCTGTATCTCTGTCTTTACACACATGATTTATATGAATTTTTCTTCAAATGCATAATGAGTAGATGGAAGACAAGTATGGTATCATTTTCATATTTCCTGGTACAGTGTCTTCCATTTAGTAGTGACAGATTTTACTAGACTCATACGTGCATCAGTGAAAATACATAAAAGTTGAATTTGCCTTAATACACATACTATCTTCCAATTCTCCCTGCATATTTAAAAAACTCCAATCTATATTCAAAGAACTAACAGAAGCAGATAAATATATAGTAATGTTTTCCTAAAAGATAAGTATTCATTCCCTTTAAGTAAAGTGAAAATAATAAATCAAGTCATTATTTTGAATGAATATTAATTGAGAAGATACGGTAAACTTCCTATATATGAATGAGTTACATTCTGAGAGCATGTTCATAAATCCAATTTATTCATAAGTCCAACAAAGTTAGCTTAGGTACCCAAATAGCACAATCAGTTATATGGCACTGTACAGTAATAGGTTTATAATACTTTTCACACAAATACATAACAAACACACAAAATAAAGCATTTTTAGTCTTACAGTACAGCATCTTGAAAAGTACAATAGTACAGTTATACACGTGAACTAACTTATATGATTGGACATGCAAATGCACGTTCGTCGTGTCTTTGAAAGTTTGCAGCTTGATGGCTCATATGTAGGAGACTTACTCTATCTGTATTTGAACTCATATCCACACTAAAAATTGGGTGTATGAATATTATCCTTCCTCAATCACAAGCTTATTTTAATGTTTGTATCTCTCTTTGTATTAGATAATATTTCTACATATAAATCATGAGTTTGGACTACAAATGACCCAGTGTGAATCTTATAAGAAATATAAAAATAGTGGGCAATTAGGTAGGCATACTAATGCCTTCAGGGAAGATATTATAACCTAAACAAAAGGTAAGAGAATGAAAGAAAGTAATGAGATAAAAGAAGCCTCATTCTGAGTGTCTGTAGACAGGTGAGAGGAGGATCTTATGAGTGTTTGATGTGGTTGTACTCAATGGGGTAAGAAATTTAGCAGGAGTGTCAGATGACCTCACAAGGGGTAAAATATTTTAATAGACACCACATCAGAAAAGGGTCAAGATCATTTCCTCTGTTGAAACAAGTTGAATCTAAGAAATTCAGATCAAACTTAATGGTTACCAAAATACAAACTGTAATTAACCAATGTTAATTAGCAATGTTAATTAGTCCCTGAAGAGCAGGGACTAATTTTGCTCTGAATCACATGTGAGGAGGAACAAAGTGCCAAGTGGTATGTTCATGGCCTAACCAAAGATAGAATTTCTAATATCCACAACCCAGCTGTGGCAAGATTTATTAGTCATATTGTAACTCAGATGTTTTCATTTAAAACTCCCAAGTTGGTGAATTCCACACTTGCTTTTATAATTATCTTCTTCATCAGCTTTACTCATTCCCGTCTATTATTTCTGTACCCACTATTATATTGTAAATTCTTTTGATGGCAATAAAATCTTTTCTTCTCCTTGCTTCTTCCCTTAGTCTGCTTTGTACATACTATTCACTCAGTAAATCTTGTGATAGCTCCAAAATACTCCTTTGTAAATAAAAATAATTCAATTCAATCACTATAAAACCATCATTGTAGAAGAATAATAAAACATAGTTTTAAGACAGGGGTATCTAGTACATTCGAAATGTTATTAATCACCTAGTGAACTCCGAAGTCAAGAAAGTGAATTATTTGTACCTAGGGTGAATTTTATATTATGACTTCTCCCCTATATCTCGTGAAGGAAACACACTTATTAGTTGACAACTCTCCACTTGACTTTATTAAGTACTGAATTAAATTCACTTTGAAATTTAGGAAGGATTTTCTCTTTACCCGAAGTAGTGAAATAAATTTGTTATACTTAAGTCTTGGAAGAAGAAAAAATGCAGACTCTGAAAAGATTTAGCTCTTTGGGGATTGCAGTATTTCAATTAATGACACTCTTTCAAATCTCTTAAATCCTACCTCTTTGCTCAAAATTCTTTCTATTATCATAAATTTATTCTCTTGTGTTAGGACAAGTCTAAACTAGCAAAGTGAAGTGGAAAGTGGAGTCAATTATTCAGATAATTGAAGTAAAATACCTTTTCCTCATTACTGTATATTTCAGATACAATCTTCTTTTTTTAAACCTGATTATGTGGAATTATCCCAGTTCCTTCTCTAATAATTCTCTAATAATGTATATTGTTAGACTGTATTATATAAAGTTTCTGATTCTTCTGAACCTTCTGACTTTGAGACTTGGTCTATGTAGGTAAATAACTCCATTAGCAGGGCTAAAATATGTCTGGGGAATTGAGTAAAGGAAAATGTTAGGCTTCCGTTGATGAATTTAAGGTATTAGAAGGTTTACTCAAAGAGATATACAAAAGTCTCTCCCTTGGAGTCTGGATCCACATAAGTAAAATAAAATGATGAACCAAAGTAATTTTCTCAATAAATAAAATCTCAAATTCATTTCTTAAATGCAAAGTACACAGATAATAGAATTTTTTTAAAAAACTTTTTTGCTAGAAACATGCAAATTTGCTCCTTACTTCGCATACTTATTTTTAACATCTTAAACTGTAAGATGCAATGAACTTTTCTACACTGCTGTGAAGTAGGAAGAAACAAGTATTTGCTTCTTAGAATAGAAGTTACCTGCTAACAATCCAGAAAATTATAAACTATATTTCCTTCCTTTATTTGTTGCAATTTTCCTATGATGTTAATTTCCTTTTGCTTCAAAAATATTCCATAATTGCCTATTTTCTGTTATACTGTGCCACTAAACTATTTATTAAAGGCACAGATAAATTGGGGACAACTTGTTCATACTACAAAAATAAATTTGTAACAAATAAGGAAGTATAATTAAGGTAAATTAAAAACTTTAAAGTGAATAAGAAATACTATGAAGAGTTAAAACTTTGTGGTGAAGGATTTCTTAAATGAGACACCAAAAGAAATACTGTATGCAAATAACAAGAGATTGGCCACATCAAAATTAGGGACTGTTACTAAAAAAAGAACAATACTGAGAATATTACTAGTAGACAATGAGAATTTATTTGCATTGCTTAAAATTGACAAATATTTTATACCTTAATATGACTCATACAAATCAATAAGAAAAACACAAGGAAATTATTTTAAAAATTGTCAAGGAAAAGGGAGGAAGAAAACCAAGTGGCTCACAAATATATGAAAAGACTATTAATCTCACAGCTAATCAGATAAATGTAAATTAACACAATTATTGAAACTAGAAAGTCAGAACCAATATTGGCCAAGATATGGGAAAAGACAATTTTTAATGTACTCTCTGTGGCAATATAAACTGACATAATACTCTGTGAGATACATTTTAAAGGTTTTGATTAAGTTAAGTATGTATGTAATTTATGAACCAATCTATGATCCATTAGTGGTAAATTCCACTACTGGGCATTTACTTGAGAGAAATTTTAGCATAGCTAGTTGTTCATTTTGTGTGTGTGTTTGTGTGTGTGTGTGTGAGTGAGTGTGATAGGAAGCATATAGAAACAAACTTGTCTGTCACTATGGGAAAAGAGATGCGTGCAAACAATATGATGGCATGATGGAGTTACAATCAATTAACTAGATACACATACAGTGAAATGGATAGATCTTAAAGTGTTGCACAAAAATATAAATAAAAGTAAAATATTTAGAGAGTGATATAACATATGAAATCAAAATACATCCACACATAAACAGCATTACATTATTTAAGAATACATATATTTTCAAGCAACCATACTAAATGAGAATGAAATTTGTTTAGAATAAAGGTGGATTTTGGTAATGAAGAAGAAAATAATAAAAAGAGAGGTGAACTCTCATAGATTAAAGATGACTGTATTTTCTCGTTGCAAATAAAAAATGACAATCACCACCACAACAAAAATAAGGCTTTAATATTTCATTTTTAGTGATACCAAAGAGCCTTTTCTACAACACTGTGACTTTGTCAGTTCAGTCAATGGAATTTATATTTCTCAGCTCTGTCATATCTTTGACAGCTGCTGTCTCATTTACCTTATATTTGTCTTTTTCTTTGCATCATCTGTCTTATGTTGATTCAATGTCTCTTGCTTTATTATGCCAGTTTAAAGCCTATGTATTTGTTGGTTAGAAAGTAAATTCTGAGTGTAATTAACACCTCTGAAATTTTGTAGCTTTGGAATATTTATATAAGGGTTTCAAAATATATTTTTCCTCAACAATGTACAGTGAGTCTGTTATCATTTATGTATGACATCTAAGGAGAATGGGTCCACTACTGAAATTGTTTACTGCCTACAGAGCATGATGTCAGAGGACCCAAGAAGATGTTCTGCCCTTCAAAATACTTCCCTCATGTGCCTGCTATTACCTGCAGTTTGTTTACACAGAATTTAACGTTTCATTCACAATTAGTCATATAGCTCACATGTGAACATCTTTGTTAAGAGCAATGGACCTCAGGAGAACAAATAAGGCTAGGGAATATACAATAGAGAAAAATGATATAATTTTCAATTGTTCTTTGCTTAGAATTAGTTGTTATCATACAAGAGTGTGAAGAATTATTTAGTGCAGAACTAATCTTTCTGTTTGACTCCAAAAGACCATGAGGCAGGGCTGGCAGTGCAGTGGAGGCCACATATTGATACTAGACTTCTGCTCCCAACAGTAGGTAAAAGGGTACTATTCTCCTGCCTTGCTGGTGTCATGTTAGATGAGGTCTAGTGGAGAGTCAAGCCTCATCATTACCCCGCAGTTATGAGGACATTCTTCTTCAGTGTTAGTGAAGGCAACATGGAAGGAGTAATGAGGAGCCCCACTCATTGTCTCTTTTTCAGACAGCACAGTATTAGTGAAGACCTAGTGGGAAGCTAGAACACTCACTCGTAACCAGTAATAATTAGCAGCCCTTTATCTCTGGGTATCAAGGAAGGCTAAGAGGGGAAGTTGGACTTTCACACCTACTTGGCAATAACTCAAATTCACTTCTCACTTCCCAGGCAAGAGTGGTTTCAAAAAAAAGTTCTGGTAAAGTATTTAGCCTGTAATCCCACGCCTTTGGGAGGCTGAGGTGAGTGGATTGCCTGAGCCCGCGGGTTCGAGACCCGCCTGGGCAAGCGAGACCTCATCTCTACAATAGATCAAAAAATTAGCCGGGCGTGGTAGCGCGCGCCTGTAGTTCCAGCTACTTGGAAGGCTGAGGCGGAAGGATCGCCGGAGCCCAGCAGGTCGAGGCTGCGGTGGCCGG
>CAUYQG010212629.1:0-38940 GCA_963574415.1 Tarsius wallacei | reverse complement strand
GAAGGAAGGAAGGAAGGAAGGAAGGAAGGAAGGAAGGAAGGGAAAGTCACTTATCAGGTACAACATCCTGAAGGAAGGAAGGAAGGAAGGAAGGAAGGAAGGAAGGAAGGAAGGAAGGAAGGGAAAGTCACTTATCAGGTACAACATCCTGAAGCCCAATCCCCACCACTACATGATACATCCGTGTAACAAACATGCACTTGTACCCTGATTCTAAAATTGTTTTTAAGAGAAAAACACCTACCTTGTGTCACTATGAAGATTTAAAATGCTCATTTCAATACTTGACACTAAGGAGATATTTTATTATTATTATGTTCATAATGCATCAAATGCCAAGTGACAATTTCATACAAACTTTGAGAAGTGTCTGATGCTTTCTTCAACATTTATCTCCTCAAGACACCACCACTTGTGTAAGGGCAAAGGGTCTGAGAGCTTTTCACCCACCCCATACCCTTGTGTGCTGCGTGCTCGCCACAATTGCTCTTTTTGCTCTCCGAAATACTTTGTCTTTTGAAATACTGCTGTGTCTCTGTTCCATAATGAATTCAGAGAAAAGTTATAAGGACAAGGGTATTTGCATCCATAACGGACACTGAACTGGCAGATAATCGCATAGAGATGAGCTCCAGAAAGAATTCTAATTAGCTCAGTTTATTATCACCCTCTCTCTCCAAAGCCCCCTCCTGCCCCCACCCCCGGCCTCAAGTCAAAAGTTTTGTGGACGTTCCCCAAAGGTCACATGTTCCTTAGAACCAGGACTCTTCTGCTGATGCTGGCTGTCATCAGGACCGCAAAGGACTGGAATTCCTACCGCCAAATGTGTTTTTCCCTTACAGGCAAGCCCCTGATGGCTTCTCTGTGAAGCCACATGAAGTCCCTTGGGAAGTCTGGTGCCGCCTCTGTTTTCAAAACCATTTGAAGCCAACACAACCAGGACTATCTCCTTAGTCCTCTGACAGCTACTTCTAAATGATTTGACTATGATGAATTCCCATCTACCAATGAGTTAACTAGGTTGTTACATACCCTTACAGAGTACAGATGTTTTACAGGAAAAAAATATGCCCAAGGGCCATGGATGGGGTAGACTTTTTTCCTTCTAGTTAACCATGTTTGTTTTTCTTTTTCACTTTTAATTTTTTTATTTTAAAAATGTGGGGTACAGGCCGGGTGCAGTGGCACAAGCCTATATTCCCAGCACTTTGGGAGGCCAAGTTGAGAGCATTGCCCGAGCCTAGGGGTTTGAGACCAGCCTGGGCAACTTGGTGAAACCTCGTCTCTACAACATATCAAGCAATTAGCCAGGCATGGTAGCGTGCGCCTATAGTTCCAGCTACTTGGAAGGCTTAGGTGGAAGGATTGCTTGAGCCCAGCGAGTCGACACTGGGGTGGTCGTGAATGTGCCACTGCACTCCAGCCTGGGCGACGGAGTGAGACTCTCACTCAAAAAAAAATGTGGGGTACAATTCAAGGTTAGGTATACCAATGTTCATTATGCAGGTACCCTTGTTGATGAGGTATGCCCCTCCCTAGGTACGTATGGGTCAGGTCTAGACTGGCTCCCACCTGGATTCTTGGACTGGAGACCGAGTGCATGAGGTCAGTGATCTCCGTGCCAAGTGCACGGTTGCACAGGACATTCGCCAAACACACCAGTTAAACAAAGTGAGTTCTTCCTTCTTAGGCATCAACAGTAACCAATGGAAGAATCTGAGCTGAGAACCCAAGAATCACTATATGCATGTAGCACCCATAGCCAGCTTCCTCCAGAGCCTGTAACAATCAAGGGAAGAAGAGATCTTTTCCTTGGATCCAAGCAGAGCATCTCAACCACGGTGTAAATAGAATGCGAGCCAGGACCTGCTCTGCCCTCCTGGCCAAGTGTGACCGCAAGGACTCTTGGTTGTCATATCCCTAATTCACATCTAGGAAATGAGGAAAATATGCCCCTGACTATGTATGTGTACACATACACACACACACACACACACACACACACACACACCACTAAGGTACAAAATGAGATGCAGACAGTCGGGATGGCACTCAACTCCTGTCCCTCTCAGTCCACATGTTTTTTGGACTTCTAAGTCAGTGAATTCCCCTATTGGGCTAGTCTCACTTGCGTTGGGGGGTTCTGTTTTATCCTCAAATCAATACACACAGGCCGGTGAGATCACAGTGTGGACATCTGCCAAAAAAACCTAGCTGGCAGAGGAAGGGGATGCACATCCCTCTAGTAGCAGTGGCAGTCTAGTGAGAATCTGGCTATTTCTGACCCACAAGTTCGGCTCTTGGCTTTGGGAATGTCCTGGCAAATGCTGCCCTCAGAAGAAGACAGACTAAGGTGGGGATGTGGACCCCAGGGTAAAAGAGGCATCAGGCAATGCAGGCAGAGGGCTGCGGAGAGGTGGCTGCTATCTGAACTGCAGTTCCATGACTGTGACCATAAAAGTGATGAAAGGTTTAAGCATACTCAGGGAGCTTGTCACTTCGAGGAGGACTTTAGCTGATCTAGGGGCAGTCAGAGACACACAATACATGTGACTCAAGAGACTGTCTGAGTGTGACATGCAATCAGGAATAGCGCTGCAATTCTGTGGGATGAGGGCATAAATTCATCTCTTACAAGAAAATTGTATGAAATTTCAGTGGTGTAGTAGGTTGTATGTCTGCAGTGGGGTGACCATCAGTCCCCATCTGGGACAGTTGTGGTTTACACTTACTATCTTCGCATAATTATTAATAGCACCCACTTTCATAGTGAAAGGATTTGGTTTGAAAGGTAAATTCTGTGGTCCCCTTAGTGAACAGCTGCCTTGCTGTGTCACAGTTGATGGGAGGGTTGGGTTTTGAGGTCCCAATGTAGAGGAAGGATAGTAATTCCTGCCCAGAGGAATCCTGGGAAGCCATAGGGTGCTGGGAAGCAGGGGGAGAAGAGAAGGGAAGGGCAGCTTTGGGAAGAAAGAGAAGAAAACGAAACACTGTCTAGTGCTGTAAGGAAAAAAGAGGAAGTTATCAGGGTAAGCACAACGATATGGAAAAAAATTAGCAGCCACAAGAAAACTGCTGAGGATAATGGATGGGTAGGCCCACTGGCAAGGCCAGACCACAAGGATGCATGCTCCCCGGCAGAGTGAGGATGACCTTGGAGGGTGTGAGAGTGTCACGGGGAGACACAGAGTGAGTCATGGAGATAGAACTAGACTGGGCAGAATCCAGGGCCTGAGTAATCTACTGTGGGTTGTCTGGTCAGTGTGTGTCACAGCCAGGGACTAGAGCTTATGACAGATGACAGGGTCTGGGTCATGGCGGGAAGACAGACATTGGCCAGCCCTCTGAGGAAGCTGGAGCTCTTAGGTTGTCTGAAGGATTCATGTTTTTTTACTCTGGGAAATTTAAGGTCCGTGACTCTGGGATAGACATTGGCAGCTATGATGGTTCACTCCTATAATCCCAGCAGTTTGGGAGGCAAAGGTAAGAGGATTGCCTGAACCCAGGGGTTCGAGACTAGCCTGGGTAACTTGGCAAATTTATCCTCTCTACAATAAAATTTAAAAGTAGCCAGGTGTAGTGACATGTGCCTGTAGTTTCAGCTACTTGGAAGGCTGAGGCAGAAGGATTGCCTGAGCCCAGTAGGTTGAGGCTGTGGTGGCTGTGAGCATGCCATTGCACTCCAGCCTGGGTAACAGTGAGATTCCGATTCAAAATAAGAAAAAGATGAATATCTTAGATCAATCCTTTAACTAGAACAGATAAGGAAAATGAAACCCAAGGAAGTTACGTGGCTTGCCATGTCTACATGGCTAGACAGCAGCCAATCTAGAGGGAGAATCACATTAGCCTGTTCTCAGAGCAATTCTTAGATTCACCAAGGTGTATTGTAAAGAAAACACTGACAGGTCAATATCCTCTTGGTAAATCCTTCTTTGGAAATTGACCATGCACATGAGAGCAAAAGAGGTTTGAGAAACTTTAGAGTGAGAAATCTATTTAATCCAGGATTTTCTGAACTTATATGACTATAGTGCCCATTTATTCATTCAACGCAGTTTCTTTTTGAGAGTCTCATTTAAGAACTTAGTTCAGAAATGAGAGCCATACAGTTCTAGGTTGGCTGCTTAGAACAGACCCGGGTTCCCTGGGGCTGAGGGTGCCTCCTTGTCTACTATTGCGGCTGAGCCTGAAGTCCCATTTTGTGGAGAAGACTCTGGATTCATCGTTCATTCTTTTCTCCAGCAAATATTGATTGAGCATCTGCAATGTGCCAGGGATTGACTAGGCACAGGGATGCCACAGTGAATAAGAACAGACTAGATCCCTGACCCCATGAAGAGAGTGAGGGAGACAGGAATTAAAGATTGAAGTGAGTGCAAAGACCAAACATTGTCCTAAGTCCTGGGAAAATAACAGGCTTGGAGCTGACTTCCAGGTTAACGGTGGGTATCCCTAGCTAGCTGGGGATCCGGGCAGGCCTCTCTGAACAGGTGCTGCTCAAACTGAGACCTAAAGGATGAGAGGATGGAAGACCAAAGGAGAATGTTCCTGGTAGGGACTATCAAACCCCAGGTCCTGAGGTGGGAAAGAGCGTGGCACATTTGAGAGGGACCCCCTCAGTCGGTCCCCTTCATGCCAGCAATACATAGAGCATCCATCTTAAAGCACAAGCTCTCTCGCCTCCCTCCCTCACAGATGATTTCCTCTGCCTTAAATGTCTTCCCGCCTTCCAGCCCCTTCCTCTGCCTGGTTCACCACTGTGAATTTGGGTCTTAGAGGAATCAGCTCAAATGTCAACTGGGACACCTTCAGTTTCCCTCTGGCAGTCTCCAGTTGGCAGGAGAGTGGTGGCGGGGGAAAGGTGTTGGGAATCAGGAGGTAGCCATCACACAGGGTAGGGTGCCCAAGGAGAAGAACCCACCTCACTCCCCACTGCCCCCACCCCAACCCTCACCCATGCGAGAGACCTCTCAAGCTGCACCTCCAGCCGAGACTTACCTCCGAGCTCCAGACATTCCTACCTGATTTACCAGAGGGCCCAAAGGAAACTCCTTCTCTCCCATGCTGGCTCCCCCACCCCATGTCTGAGGCTGCCTCCTTACAATGCACCCTGCTGCCTAGACCCTGAGGGCCATTCTAGACCCTTCCCTCTTCTGTACCTTCCGCTTGCTCACCAGTCCTATGCTATCTCTGTAATGCATCCACCCCACTGCCATCGTGACTCCGTTTCCCCTGCTCTCTGGCCTCCCCTATCACTCCCTGGGAGGTCCAGCATGCCTGCCGGCATGGTCTTTTTTGAGTGTGTAATTCCACTACTTAAATGAAATGACTGGACACCCTTTTAATGTCAAATTCAGATTTGTTAATCCTGAAAGCAGAGTCTACAAAGACCTGTGCCTCTGCATTTTCTCAGGCCCGTTTCCTAATGCTTCCCCTCAGCCGGTCCCCTTCATGCCAGTAATACATAGAGCATCCATCTTAAAGCACAAGCTCTCTCGCCTCCCTCCTTCACAGATGATCTCCTCTGCCTTAAATGTCTTCCCATCTTCCAGCCCCTTCCTCTGCCTGGTTCACCACCATGAATTTGGGTCTTATAGGAATCAGCTCAAATGTCAACTGGGACACCTTCAGTTTCCCTCTGTGGTGTGCGCCACACTCACTGTGAGACAGAGGTCAGTATACTAATCTGGCATCCTCAACTGTGAGTCCCTTAAGGAAAGGCCTGTCATTTCTGGCTCCCTTGTACCAGGCTTAAAAGATGGGGTCGTGAGTGAATTGCCTGAGCCCGCGGGTTCAAGACCTGCCTGGGAAACTTGGTGAGACCTCATCTCTACAATAAATAAATAAAAAAATTAGCCAGGCGTGGTAGCGCGTGCCTGTAATTCCAGCTACTTGGAAGGCTGAGGCGGAAGGATAGCTGGAGCCCAGCAGGTCGAGGCTGCAGTGGCCGGGAGCGGCCACTGCACTCCAGTCTGAGTGACAGAGTGAGACTCCAACTCAAAAAAAAAAAAAAAAAAAAAAAGATGGGGTCAGTGAATTGATAAACAAACACCTCAGCAGAAAAGAAAGACAGCAGTAAGACATAGGAATACAGGGAGTATCAGTGCAGCAGGGGAATGTAGAAAGGACAGAAAAAGTGCAGGCAAGAAATTAAAAAACAGAGACCCCAGGAAGTGGTGAAGGAGGGGAACTGAAAACAGTACAACATAGGTACCATGACAGCCAAAGGCACAGGCCGCAGGGCTGAAGAACTTAGAAACAGATTATGGAAAAAGAATGAAAACTGGTGTGGATTGTGTCATGGGAATTTGAAAGAAATTGGTGGGTGAGGATTTCTTTATTTGATGGGAATAGTGAAGACAGCACATCCATTCTACATGTATCTGAAGAGTTTAAAAGCCACAAAGGAAACAGAAAGCTCTATTTCCTTTGAAAGTACAAACCATATCTGTACAATGACCATTTATTTGTATACGTAACTGTGAATTGCACCCCATATCTTTAAAATAAAAAAAGAAAGTACAAACTGCTATGTAAAATTAAGGGGCTATTTTCATAGTGTATTATGTGACCAGCTTGTACTGTTAGAGCACTTATAAATGAAATGGCCCAGGAATATTAGCACTAGTAAATAACATGTAGGGAAGTGAGCTCTATTTTTGTGCCTTCACTGTAATTTGGGTGTTTTTTAACCTCACCATTTTACTGACTCTCTTGAACTCCCACTTGCCATGAAGTCGTAAGCTGGACCCAGTCAAAGTCATGTTGAACAAGGACAGGAACATGCTGGCATTAAAGGCAAAGTTGTTCTTTTTTTGTTTTGCATTGGGGTTTTATTCTGTTACCTAGGCTAAAGTGCAGTGGCATGATCACAGTTCACTGCAGTCTCAAACCCTTGCGCTCAAGTGATCATCCCACCTCAGTTTCCCAAGTAGCTGAGACTACAGGTGTGCACCACTGCACCTGACTATTTTTTTTTTTTTTTTTTGTAGAGATGGGGTTTCACTATATTGCCTAGCCTGGTCTCGAATTCCTAGGCTCAAACATTCCTCCTGACTTGGCCTCCCAAAGTGCTGTGATTATAGGCATGAGCCACCATGCCTGACCAAAATCCTTTCTTGAAGACCGATTGCTTTTAAACTTCATTGGCCATCTCTGCTCATTTCAGACATGAAATCTACACTTTTAGGGAATGAAATTAAATGAAAAGGAACTAACAAAGTAGAACTGCTGAAGCGGAAGGAAGGAAGGAAAGGAATGTTTATTGAACACCTACGAAATGACATGTGTAGGTGTTTTTCATGGGGTCTTTTTCCTGTGTCATATCCCCTCCCCAAATCTAAGCCATCTTGGGAAGATTCTTTAATGACTCAAGAAAGCATACCCATTATCTCAGCTTTTCCCTTTCCAAAGAAGTAAGTGTATATCATCGGGATGAGGCTGGTTCCAGGCAAATCTGTGATAAAGATCAAGGTTTTTCCCCTGTTGAGATACCATCTCTCCCTCCAATCCGATCTCCAGCCTCACTGATTTGTCCTGCTTCTTGGTACCACTTTTTCATAGTAAAGTACCAGGGAGTGAGTGTGATAGATTTCTCAAGAGTATTTATAATTTCAATAAAAACCAGAGTAAAGACAATGCTTGACTAAGGGAAACAAATGATAGGAAAACTCCATTCACTATAGGGAAGAGTGTTCTCTCAGGAGAATGGAGGAACAGTTATCCTTCCCAAGACCCTCAAAGCACACTGTGTAGGTGAGTGCATACTCCACCCATCAGTAAGTTTGGTCCAGGGCAAAGGAGATATTGCTGTTATCTTTTTGCATCTCAGACCTTCCACCAGTCTTAATATGGGTCAGTTAGAAGCAGTTTCCAGGAACCTAGAGGGTGTCTGGGCTCCCATGGTGATCTGGTACTTTGTTGGCTCTGCTACTGCCCAGAGTCCTATGAATTTCCCTTCTCTTCATCTTTCTCACTGGTCTGTGTTCTCAAATTTCTCCATCTATTGAACTTGAGCTGCTATAGATTGAATGTTTATGTTGCGCAGATCCCCAAAATTCAAATGTTGAAACCTAATCCCTCATGTAATGGTATTTGGAAGTGAGGTCTTTGGGAGATGATTAGGTCATAAGGGTGGAGCCCTAAATGAGGAGATGGTTGTCTATGGACCAGGAAACCAGCCCTCACCTGACACTGAATCTGTTGGAAACTTGATCTTGGACTTCCCAACCTCTAGGACTGTGAGAAAAAATGTACACTGTCTATAAGCCATCCAATCTATTTATTTTGCTATTGCAGCCTAAACAGACTAACGCATTGGTATACCTTGGGAACAGTTTTGTTTGATTAGCCAAGGAACATAGGCCCCTGAGATAGCTGAATCCTGGATTCTGAGTAGAGGAGTGAATGCTCCAAGCTTGTAATGTCAGGAGTGCAAGCATAACACACTTTGACCTTGAAAGATGGATCTATTTGCATATTAGAAATGAGGACGTTTATAAGAAGATAAGCTTCTAGGTTTGTACCAACTTTTGTTCAAAGGTCTACTGTTTGAAGAGCTAAAATTTCATTTCAAATAGAAAGAAGAAAAGAGGGAGAAAGACCAGCCTTCTGGCCACCTGATATAAACCATTTAGTCGGTCACAGACAACAATTGGGTTCCAGTCAGAAGGCATTGGGCATCTTTGAGATGAGTGCCCAGGGGAATTATTCTAGCGTGCAGTCATGTTTGCAGGGTCAGAGAGAGGATTTCCCCAGACCCACTGGCCGCTGTTTACCTGTTTGAATGCGCCCCAAGCGCCTTGCCCTAACCACTTCCTTCCCACGCCTTCCCTTGCTTTCCCTCCAATCTCAAAGCATTACAGTATTAACACCTAAGCCTTTGGAGAAATGAGAAATCTTAATCTAAAAAACAGTGCTAACTCTAAACTGCTGCATTTATAATGAACTATTTAGAACTAAGCAGTTTAGAACTCAACAGAATCCTTTAGCCTGGTTTTTAATTTTTGGTCTTGTGGCTACAAAACCTCGAGTAATGACTTGAGAATATGCAATGAGGTAAAAAAGATCATTGAATTTCTAGTAGCAATCTATTAATTCAGTTTAGGCCAGTCTCAGTGGCCCAGCCTTTAATCACAGCAATTTGGGAGACCGAGGTGAGTAGATTGCCTAAGCCTGCAGGTTTGAGACCAGCCCAGGCAACTTGGTAAGATCTCATCTCTACAATAAATCAAAAATTAGCTGGTTGTGGTAATGTGCACCTGTAGTTTCTGTTACTTGGAAGGCTGAGGTGGAAGGATCACTGGAGCCCAGCAGGTCCATGTTGGGTGGCTGTGAGTGTGCCACTGCACTACATCTATATTTATAGCTGTTTTCCATCGCTTGCATTCCCACCTGAGATCTGCCTCCTGCCACATCAACACTGACAGATTCTCACAGGAGTGCGAACCCTACTGTGAACTGTGCATGCAAGAGATCTAGGTTATGCACTCCTTATGAGAATCTAATGCCTGATGATCTGAGGTGGAGCTGAGGTAGTGATGCTAGCACTGAGGAGTGGCTGTAAATACAGATTAATGGCAATGAGGTTTGACTGCAAAGATATCATCATAAGTCAATTCTTGCAGACTCATATCAAAACCCAATCAGTGAGTGGCAAGTGAGTTGTATTTCAATTGCACAGCTGCATATGGTGGCAGGCTTTAAGTCATAATCCGACACTTATTTTAGCCTACATGTGGTGCACCCATTATTTTATTTACCACTCTGTTTATGCCTCTTTTTTAATGGTGAGTTGTATAATTATTTCATTATATAATACAATGCAATAATGATAGAAATACAGTGCACAATAAATATTTTTTTTTTGAGTAAGAGTCTCACTCTGTCACCCAGGCTGGAGTGCAGTGGCACGCTGCTCATGGACACCACAGCCTCAATCAACTGGGCTCAGGTGATTCTTCCACCTCAGCCTTCCAAGTAGCTGGAACTACAGGCACGCACTACCACACCCAGCTAATTTTTTGATTTATTGTAGAGATGAGATCTCGCCAAGTTGCCCACACCAGTCTTGAACCCATGTGCTCAGGTAATCCTCTCACCTCGGCCTTCCAAAGAACTGGAATTATAGACATGAGCCACCATGCCCGGCCTGCAACAAATGTGTGCTTGAATCATCCTGAAGCCATCCCCCACCTAGGTGCTTGGAAAAAGTGTCTTCCACGAAATTGGTTCCTGATGCCAAAAAGGTTGGGGACCACTGGTCTAAAAGACCCAGGGCTACCAAAAACCAAACCATAGCAAGAGCAAAGGGGCTTCTGACTGCCGAGCCCTATTTCTCCTACAACATGGCTCAAACGAAACCCAAGAAAAGCCTATAATAGTACAGACTGGGAGGATGAAGGTGGACAGATTCAAATTACAGATATTTTGGAAGTGACATATAAGAATTTAGGATTGATTGGTAAATAACAGGGACTCCATGAAGCTTTTAAACTGGTGGCCTTATCTTCAGAATTCAACAGAATGCTCATTTGGGCATTCAATGAAAGCCCATTTGGCCAGAGAATATAAATATGAATATACTGTCATTCAGGGGATACGGGTGCAGTGCCTGCCATCGAGTGCCCAGAGAACAGCAGCCTGATGTACCCTCTTGTCTAGGACAGTCTGATGTTCAAATACAGATTTTCTGAAAGACAGAATTTTGAATAGATTTGAATGAAATCAGGCCATTGGAAAACAATGTGGTATCTAAAAAAGAGTCATAAACGTTGGAATTGAACAAATCTGGCTCCAAAACTGCCTGAATCTTAGATTCCTCACCTGTAAAGTGGAGTTAAGAACATTCACACAGACATGGGATAAAATGGGAAAATACTTGTAAAGTAAAGAGCATATAGGAAAAGTCGATGTAAGATCATTCTTTACATTTAACGCGTAGAGTCTAAGGAGAGATCAAAACGAAGATCCAAATAAAAATGTTTTGTTTGGAGTGTGAGCCAGTGGAAGTGCTAAGAGGAGACAGAATAACATAATTAGGACCAGGGACTTGGGAGATAAGGACACAATTTTTAAGGCAATTTTCCTTACTTTGTTTTCTTTGATAGAAATCAGTCTTGTTGCCAGGCACAGTGGCTCACACCTGTAATCCTAGCACTTTGGGAGGTAGAGGCAAGAGGATTGCCTGAGCCCAGGGGTTGAAGACCAGCCTGAATAACTTGACAAGACTTCATCTCTACAATAAATTAAAAAATTAAGCCAGGTGTGGTGGTGCGTGCCTGTGGTTCCAGCTACTTGGAAGGCTGAGGCAGAAAGATCACCCGAGCCTAGCAGGTTGAGGCTGCATTGGCCCTGAGCATGCCACTGCACTCTAGCCTGGGTGGCAGCGAGACTTCGACTCAAAAAATAAAAAAATCAGTCTTGTCTTTGTCCTAATCTAGACTACATTTAATTAGGCTTTCTGTGGTCTATGGAGTCTAGATAGTGTAAGGCTAAGGATGGCTTACAAATTTTTTTAAATTGGGCCTTTCTATTCCCTTATTTATAAAAGCTATAATTTTGGTCAACATAATAAGAGAATAAGAGTATGCACTTGAAATACATATTTAAATTAACAAAAATATTTTCAACAGGTATTATTGTTTGAGAAAGCTTTGGAATCTTAAAGATTCAATTCACGTTTTAACCAAAGCAAAGAAGAAAGGAAAAGAGGAGCACAAGAAAGAAGAAAGAAAGGTAAGAAGGCAGGATTGGGGGAAGGAAGGCAGGGAGGGAGGGAGAGAGGAAGGAAGGACAGAAGGAAGAAAGGAAGGGAGGAAGGAAGGAAGGGAGGGAGGGAGGGAGGAAGGAAAAAAGGAGGGAGTGAGGGAGAACGGAAGGAAGAAAGGAAGGAAGGAGAGAGGGAGGGAGGGAAGGAGAGGAGGAGGGAGGAAGAACGGGAAGGAGAGAAGGACAAAGGGAGGAAGGAAGGAGAGTGATAAGAGGGAGGAAGGAAGGAAGGAAGGAAGGAGAGGGGAGGGAGAGAAGGAGGGAGGGAGGAGAAACAGGAGAGAGAGAGGGAGGAAAGGAGGAAGGAGGAAAGGTGGAAGGAAGGAAGAAAGGAAGGAGAAAGGGAGGAGGAAGGAAGAGAAATTAGAAAGAAAACATGACCCATTTCCTATCCCCATGTAGAGCTAATGAGGTGGCCAAATGAGAAGCACATGGGGAAAAAAGTTGCAGGGAAAGAAATGGAAGGCCCCTGGGAGGTGATAGCAATATGTAGGCTTTCTTCTGAAATTGTCAGAGAACCTCTAAAACTAGAAATGGACTTCTAAAGTGGTTCAAGCTATTTCTAACCCATTGCCCTAAGCACAGCGTAATGTAGCGTCTTTCAAACTCTGGGGTTGAGACTTAGTAGGCAGTTACAAAGTCAGTTTAGTGGTTTGAATGAGCATTCACAAAAAATTAATAGAAGACAATATAACGCATGCAGGGCTGCTAGGTGTTGTTGCATGCATGCACACAGCACACCCTAGGGATGCTGTTGGTGTTGCTATGTGCCAAGCTCCTCTGGCGTTTTTCAGGTATCACCCATAGGACAGGGGGCGGTAGGTCTGATTAGCAATGGTGCGTATTTTTAATATGAAGCTTTTATTTATATGTGTGTGCATGAGTGTGCATGTGAGTGTGTATTGCTGCATGCCACCAAATGTAGTTTTTACCAGGAGTTACAGTCAAACATAGAATGAAAAACATTGCCATGGAAATCTTATGCTATTCTTTTGCCGCCCAGCGCTGGAACGCCCTTTCTGGTGTTGAGGAATGCCCAGTTGTGTAAATGTTGATGGTGGCAGCGTCCTGTCTTCCTCTGCAGAACCCAAAGTGGGGAAAGTGTTCTGTCTCCTGCCTCCCTGGAGTCCAAAGTGAGCTATTGCCTGAGGCTGGGCCAACTGGATGTTTTCACTAGGAGCAGTAATTTATGAGGGAGTGAAGTAGAGATTCAGGGTGGTTAGAAATTACTTGTGGCAGAATGGGACCAAGAGGCAAAGACCACCAATGAAAAGTGCAAAGTGACCAGAACATGCCGCTTAAGGTCAGTGGTGGCATTCTCACAGTATGCCGCTGTGGCGTGCTCAGCTGTCCAGCTTACTGTGGTTGCTCTGTTTCCTGATACTCTGAGTCATTCAACATGTTTCCAATAAATTACTTATTTGTATAAGTTTGCGGGAGTTCATTTTTATTGCTTGCAACCGAGGACTCTGACCAAAATACATGTATTTTCTTGGGGAGCTGAACTTTGGATGTGGTTAACTCATCCTCTTATCCTAAATTCTTAAGCAATCAAAATATAGTCATACAAATGAAGTAAGAAAACAGAGGAAAAGAAAAAAAAATTCCTGTAAGTAATTTTTTTTTCTCAAGCCTTGTTTGACAAGTATTGTTTTGGGACAGGAAAAATAAAAGAAGTAAGTATTTCCTGTAACTGCAGCAGATGACTATGTAAACTGTAGCCTACATTGTCAGACTACTCTTCTATGATTTTTCTAATGCCCTACTTTGACTCCTGGGAGCTAGCATTCATTAGCATTAAACATTCTTTTTTTAAAAAGGCATTTACTACCTGCATAATCAACGTTTGTATACCTAACCCTGAATTGTACCCCACATCTTTATAATAAAAAATAAATAAATAAAATAAATAAATAAAAAGGCATTTACTATCTATTTAGTATCAGTAGCAATCAAAGCAATATGCAGAATATACCCAAATGGTTCTTTCAAAGACATGCACACTAACCTTCACTTACTTTATATTTTGCTAAAATAAAAAAAGTATAGTACCTTCCCATCATGCTTATTTATGTTTTATTAAGACAACATGTAGAGAAAAATAGCAAGTAATAAGCCCTTTTAACAAAGATGTTATTACTTTCAGACTTTAAAGAAGGCATTCTAATCTGGGATCACTTTATTCAGTTACCCTTTCAAGAGGACTTGTGTTTATATTTTGCGTTGACCTGAGTAGAAAAACATCTCACTTCTTATAAGTGGTTTCAGCAGTTGGAAAGACCTCAGCCACTGAGTGTGAAAAGCAGGCATGGCAGAACCCGGAGGTCTGACGATCTACACTGGAGACCACCCTCTGATAGGAGGAGCCACACAGAAATGACACATCTCAGTGGCTAAGGTGAAGCCATCTGAGAATTTGCAGCAATCTTCCCAGATGAATGACTAAAAACTGAAGAAATCACACTCTGGTCTTTATGCATCAGAGTTTCTTATAAAGTCATTGGTATAACAGTTTTTCGGGGGAATAAGGCAGATCTCAAAAATCCCAGAGGTTTAGCAATGTTCTTGTTTGTCACAATGGGTTCGTTTTTCCCTGTGTCTCTTTCCATTTTCTGTGTCATGTGAGCACATTCCTTTGTAGCCCTTTGCTCTGTCCAATGTTGTGACTGCATCAAGCTATGGTGGCATGATCCCGGGGACTCTGTTCTCTGCATCTGCAGGTAGCAACTGTTCCTGGTCCTCAGACTGCGTCTCCGTGTGACTGAACTCCTTTCTGAGATGCTTCCAATTGAACATCTGAATTCTGTGTCTGGGGAGGGGGGCCAGACTCCTTGTGTATTCCTGCGCACACCTCTTTGGTTCTCTCTGACCTCACTGGCTCTTTCTTCTGTGCCCTCTGGCAGTTCTGGACTCTGTGGAGTTCTGTGGGGCTCGCTCATGGAGTTTTCCCTCTAGGCTGTCTTCCTAAGCCCTCTCACTTGCTCTCCGGGCAGGGATTTCAAGGCCACCAGTCTGCAGGCTGATGACTCTTATATTCGCATGTCCAGGCCAGATCTGACCGCTGAGCCCATGCCCTGTGATTCTAACTGCTGACCTGACATCGTCACCTAAAAGACTTTCAGGCAACTCAAACTCATCTTCACAAAAACGGAACAGATTCGTGTCTTTTATTCTCAAATCTGCTGCTCCTCAGTATAAAATTTGTCACCATCCTCCAGAGATTCAGGGAAGACAACTGAACACCATCCAGGATGACCATTTCTTCCTTGTCCTGCTCTCTTGTCTCACTCAACTCACTCTCAGCACTCTAGGAGTTGCCCAGCCTGGAGTGCAGTGGCACGATCATAGCTCACTGCAGCCCCCAACTCCTGAGCTCAAGCAATCCTCCTGCCTCGGCCTTCTGAATAGCTGGAACTACAGGGGCATGCTACCATGCCTGGCTAATTAAAAAACTTTTTTTAAAGACAGGTCTCCTGGGCTAGAGTGTCATAATGTGATTATAGCTCACTGCAGCCTCAAACTTCTGTCCTTAAATGATCCTCTCCCTTCACAAAGCACTGGGATTACAGATGTGAGACTGGCCAATAGTGGGCTTCTTAAACATTAATCTGAGACACTTTCCCAAGGCTTCCCAGGGCTCCCAAGATAAGAGCCCAGGACAATGTGGCCAGGAAGGCCCTCTGTCTCTACCCTTCGTCCAGGCTCATGCTGAGCCTCCTCCAGTCATTATGTTTTTATAGAATAATTAAACCAGATGCTAACAGTGTTTTAAAAAATAATTAGGGTTAGAGTTAGGGGTTAGGGTTTGATTTAGGGTTTTGTGCTAGTGTTAGGGATTAGGGTTAGCATGCTGAGCTGGGTTAGGGTTAGGGCTGGGATTAGGGTTGGGAGGCTGAGCCTCCTCCCTCACTGCTCACCCCTCTCCAGCCAAATTCGCCTTGCATCATATTCTCAAATATTTCATAATTTATGAATTAAATTGTTTCTTATGATCTCAAGTAAAAAGCATTAGTTTTCTAAACCACCTTCTCTTCTTTTTTCTGCAACTACTTTAACAGCTTTAACTTATTTGGGCATATTTGCCTTCTCATTAAATCACATGCTTGTTTTGCCACCTCTGCATTTCCCGGTTATATTCCTTATCTATCCATTTCTGGAATGAATGATGGAGGCTTAGTTCTCTTTCTCAGCCAACCCCCACCGCATTCACAGACACTTCCTGTCTCCTATTCTTCCAACATCAGTGATAACTTCGGTTACATTAGAATTCAGTGTTTACATTACTGTTATGCTACTTAGAGCTGAGTCATGTAGGAAACTAGTCTTTCCCCCCCTGGAGTTAACCACTGCCCTTTTTTGTGGGGGGAGGGTGCTAATGGTTTATATATTTACTATTAATTATCTCCCCATGGCTGGGCATGATGGCTAGAGCCTGTAATCCCAGCATTTAGGGGGGCCAAGGTGGGAGAATTGCTTGAACCTAGGAGTTTGAGACCGGCCTAGGTAACATTGCTAGACCTCATCTCTACAAAATAAAAATATTGTTCCCTCACTCTTTTCTACCTGTGTTAATAGTTTCCACTAAAATTAAACACATTGGGTATTCTAATAATTTTGTCCTCTTGAATAAATTTTTCACGGAGAATTCACACCTTCTTTAGTTTAGTGGCAGCTTGAGACATCTGGGAAGCAGACACCCAGATGGAATTTGAAGGGCCAGAGAGTTACTGGGGGAGACACCTGTGGAAAGGAGAAGCGGGGAGCAGGAGGCAGTAGGATTCAGGCCTGACCTAGGAAGGGGAGGAAGGGAGGGAGCCTGGGTGGGAACAGCCTCATATCCAGTGCAGCTGTGAGACAACCTCCACAGGGCCAGTCAGAAGCCTCATCAAAGGAATCCATTTTGAGCAGAGTGGTCCAGCTCCAGCACTCCTGCCAAGCCCGGGGTCGGCTGGGAGCTGCTGCTTGAGGGCATAGACCTGGCGTGAAAGCTTGGTAGATCCAGAAACCAAGGAGAAGCAGTATCTCTATGTTGGAGGTTTGCACTGACTCCTCTTTTTTCAGCAAGTTCTCTCATGAAGAGAGAGCTGAGTGGGATGCCCATGTCACCGCAGATGGGTGACCTCCAGGTCTTCTGCTCAGCATTGCGCCTTCTGCTCCACAGAGGTACACACGAGGTTGTAGACCCCCCAGAGCCCCTTTCCACCACATTGTGGCTTCCATGCCTCTCCTATTCTGCCTTCTTCCTTTCGGAGGAGTACCTCTCCACATCTTCTCAAGACAGAACGCACTGGAGAACTCACATTTCAAAAAATGTCTTTATTCTACTTTCATGCTTAATGGACAGCTGAGTGAGTAAGAAGTCTAGGTAAGAAATAATTTTCTTTCTAAGTTTTGCAGGTATTCTGTTTTCTTCTACCTTCTTGTATTGTTCTTGACAACATTAAAGTCATTCAGATTCTTGATCTTTGACTCTAAGATTCTGAAATTTTGTGATACTATGTCTTAGCACACTGTTCTGAACATCCTGGAAACTCATTTTCAGATTTGGGAAAATTTTATGCATAATATCTTTAATATTATTCTTCTATTTATTGTCACAATTAGCTTTTTATGAATGCTTGATCAGGTCCTATAATTTTCTTGTGTTTTCTCCCCCCTCCTATTTTTACTTTTTTTGCTATAATTTCTGTAATATTTTCTCAATTTTAACCTTAAAATTTTTCAGAGATTTGAAAAAATTATCCTATTATGTTTTTATTTTAAAGCACATTCTTGTTCTCAGAAAAACTTCTTTTAAAACAGTATTCACATTTCACAGATAGAATAACATCTGTTTTTAAGGAAATAGATGATAGTCCCCTTTTTTTTGGAGTCAGAGTCTCACTCTGTTGCCCAGATTGGAGTGCAGTGGCACACTCACAGCCATCGCAGCCTTGACCTGCTGGGCTCAGGCGATCCTTCTGCCTTAGCCTTCTAAGTGGCTGGAACTACAGGCATGCACCACCACACTTGGCTAACTTTTTTGATTTATTGTAGAGATGAGGTCTCGCCAAGTTGCCCACGCTGTTCTCAAACTCATGGGCTCAGGCAAACCTCTCACCTCAGCCTCCCAAAGTGCTGGGATTATAGGCATGAGCCAACACGCCTGGTCTAAAGATAGTCTTTTTTTTTAAAGATTTCTTCTCTTTTTTCTTTACGTTTTTTCCTCTTGGTTGGTTTGCTTTGACCTGTTTTCCTATGAGAAGCTTCTTTAGATGCTGGCTGACACAAGATGATTGGAAGTGCTGGGCACTGGCACAGTTGGTGACTGGGATTCACCGTTGGCTGATCTGAATGTGCTGTATCGTTGGGAAAAACTCAATGACATTTTGAGCTTTGTGTCTTTCGATCTTTCCTTTTGGAGTGGACTTTAGAATTTCTGCTCTGTCTGGATGGCAGAAGCCTGGCTGTTGGCCTTCTGAGAGCCATGTATGCCATGTGTGAGAGCTTGACATTATGATACCTTCACTTCACCCTCCTTTTGTTGGAACTCAAGCATCACCTCAATTGCATTAGACTTCCCACATCCAGAGACCTTCTGATTTACTCTTTCAAGAGAGTAAACCTCCAGTCTTCCTCCAGTGCAGGGAAGGACAGTTTAAGAGTGAGGGGATAGTTAGGGGAGTCCTACTGCTACTTAAACAGACTTTTAATCAAATCTTCAATTTTCAGCTCTTCCAGAGGTACCTGGATATATCCTTCTGTCCTTTTCTCATCCTTTTGGGAGTCTACAGTTTGTAGCAGGTTATTTCTAACTTTTCCTAATACTGGCTTAGTGTTCAATTTTTCCTGTGTTCGCTAAGTCGGTTGCCACAGATCTTTCTGCTTTCCAGTTCCCCCATTTTTTCAGCTGTTGTATTCTTTCCTTTCTTTTTTCTCCTTTTTTTTTTTTTGATCTTTATAGTTTATAAAGCATCCTTTGATGCGAGCATGGTGATGCATGCGTGTATTCCCAACTACTCAGGAGGCTGAGGCAGGAGGATTGTTTGAGCCCAGGAGTTCCAGACCAGGCTGGACAACATAGAGATACCACTTCTCTAAAGAAAAACAAAAACAAAAACACTCATGCTATCATTTAGTGACTCTTCGGGAGAGTGTGGAGGCACATGTATACTCCTACCTGCCATCTTGAACTGAAAGTCAGCCATAACATACCCTTACAGCACAATGACTATCTCCTTTGTAATAATAGCATAACTTTATGATTTCTCTTGAATTCAAAACAAATTCTTACACATGAAAACATTTGCTATGTACTTCGGTTTTATTTTCTATCTATTTTATTTCAACATGGAGAAGGAGGCATTTGTTCTAAGGTTGAAAACCACTGCACTACACTCTGTAGAGTGTTTACTACTTGGACTCTGGCAGATGACTCCTTCCAAGCACTGCTGATCACACAGCTGACTCAGCACATACTTATTCATGACAATTTCATCTTTAGCCTGGAATTCTTCTTCACAGTTATGAACAAGAAAAAGTCCCACATTCCTACCATTCCTTGTGTGCTTTCTGTTCTTGTTTTTGTTTTTAAACCTAGACCAGAAAATGTCACTGTTACCATCTGTGTGTAGTGTTGGGTGTCTGAAGTGCTAATGCACACCCAGGCTGATATATTGGCTGAATTTTGGTAAACGCTGAATTTGGAATGGGATTGATGTGGCTTCAGAAGTTGACTTAGCTGATTGGACAAGTTTAGATCATCAGGATCTCACAGATAGTGGTGCTAATTCATAGGTGTGCGGAGGGGATACCATGAGATAGGGCAGCTCTGTGCTGAATAGGGCGCCATGCAGTCACACTAGCTGTTGTACAAGAGCAGCTAATAACATGGACTCTGAGGAGACAGCCTGGGTTTGAATCCCAGCAACACCTCTCATGGCTCTGTGGCTTGGGAAATTGCTTACCCTCTCTGTGCTTTGATATTATCCATCTGTAAAGTGGGGATTATAATACAACTGCCTCAAAGACTTGTGAGAATTAAATAGGGTGATACATGTGAACCACTGAGAATATGCCTGACCTCACTGACAATTAGCTATCCGTATCACAGGCAATGCCCTCTCTTCAGATCACTCACTAACTTCTTTGCTTGGGGATTTAAGGAGATGTGGTTAGGCCTATTCCCAGCGTTCCACATGTATTACCTCATTTAATCCTCATCTCTACAATAAATAAAAAATTAGCCAGGTGTGGTAGTGCATGCCTGTAGTTCTGGCTACTTGGAAGGCTGAGGCAGAAGGATCGCTGGAGCCCAGGAGGTCGACACTGGGGTGGCTGTGAGTGTGCCATGGCACTCCAGCCTGGGCAACGGAGTGAGACTCCAACTCAAAAAAAAAAAAAGAAAGAAATTTTACTCTGTTTCCTTTGGAGTAGAAGTGCTTCTGATATGTGTGATTTTGTTTAATCACCAGAGCTTTGCTCTTCAAAACAAACAAGAGTGAGACTGTTATAAGAATGCGCTTTTTAAATAAATTCGGACTAGAGGCAGTGACTCAAGCCTGTATTCCCAGCACTTTGGAAGGCCAAGGTGAGAGGATTGCCTGAGACCAGGGGTTGAGACCAGCCGGAGCAACATGGTGAGACCTCATCTCTACAATAAAAATCAAAAAATTAGCTGGGCATGGTTCACGCTTACAGTTCCAGCTACTTGGAAGGCTGAGGTGGAAGGCTTGCCTGAGCCCAGAAGGTCGAGGCTGTGGTAGCCGTAAGCACGTCACTGTACTCCAGGCTGGGCGACAGAGTGAGATTCCAACTCTAAATAAATAAATAAATAAATTTGTGGTTAGCATCCTATAAACTTTAGTATAATATTTAAATTTCAAATCCTTATTAAATGCTTATTAGGGTGGGCATGGTAGCTTATACCTATAATCTCAATTCTTTGGGAGGTCCAGGTAGGAGAATTGCTTGAGGCCAGGAGTTCAACACAGCAAGACTCCATCTCTACAAAAAATTAGCCAGGTGTGGTGGTGCATGCCTGTAGTCCCAGCCCCTTGAGAGGCTGAGGTGGGAGAATTGCTTGAGCTCAGGAATTCAAGGCTGTAGTGAGCTATAATCGTGCCACTGTGTTCCAGCCTGGGTGACAAAACAAGACCCTTTCTAAAATATATAAATAAATAGAGATAATAAAAACCTTATTGGCCCTTAAGTTATCAATCAGACAAAAGGGTCTATCCCCAGCAGGTTCTATGGCTCAGGTGAACAAGAACCCTGCAGTGAGCAATTGTTTCCAAAACTTAGGTGAGGAATAAAAAAACAACAACTCTGGTTAGATTTTTTGAAGCAATATAAAAAATTGAAGTCCAGGTATTAATTTTTGCAGTAGAGGCAAGCAGGAGGGATGGTTTTGACATTCCACCTTGAGGAAACAGCAGAGGGTGACCCTCTAAGGACTGGAAGCAAGAATCAATGATGGGAACAATGTTCCACCATGTATAAACAAGTTCACTTTTGTTTATAGACTTTCCCACAATGCCTTGCTGCTTTGATACCCTCTATCCACCCATAGTCTTCCTGGGCTGCCAGAATGGAGGATGAACATCTCACCGTCATCAGTCCCTTCCCAGAGGGGAAATTGCATTCATCTGTCTCCTTAGAATTGATAATTTTACTGTAGTTTAAAAACTATCTGTGAGTAAGCAGATTTTTCTGGCCTATCTCAGGGAAAAAACTAAGTCAAATCAAAAAAATATTAAAAATCATGATTTGGCAAGATGCTCAGAAAGCTGACTGAATATTTGGCTTTTATTCTAAAAAACAATTGTGACTTTTTAAATAACTCATTTAGGTTAAATCTATAATAAAAGAAGTCATTCACTAGAACATACTAAATCTCAGATTATTTTAAAATGTGCTTATGATAGACCTCTATCTGATTGTTTAGAACTTCATGCAAAAGTAATTCAAGGAAGCACTTCATAATTAGCATATATACATAATTTTTCCCCATTGATGAATTAAGGGAATACACACAAGCATTGTTTTTCAATGTATATAAAGAGTACTTTATTTATTTAATATTTTGATTGAGAGGCCTCAAAGCATAGGACTCAAGGAAAAGGTGGTTTTGTAGGAGTTTGCAGGATGAAGACAGCAAGCAATATCTGGTCCTCTTCTCATTACCTTTACACCTGCAGAATCGTGTAGGAGACTCATCAGATGATGAATGAAGAAACAACTGTTTAGGGAACGATTACTCTGAAACTATGGGAAATGTCATTTCAGGGCCTGTAATTTCTTTCTCTTATATTGCATTTTCCCTTCCCACCAAAAGCTGTTCTTCAAACAGACTTTCTCGGTCTGACTTTGTGTTCAATCTCAAACACCCAAACAGACCCTTTCCTCCTAGGCGGCAGACGTGGGGTGAGCAGAGCTAAGCTGAGACGAGTGACTCTTAATAATGCAGAATTTCCTGTAGGAGCTCTTGTTTTCTCTAGAGCACATCTCATCTCCTCAGACCTTCAGTTTATTACCAGTTGTGAACTGCTGGGACAGTCATCCACAGACGGGCCCTTAGACACCCACGAGTAATTTGCAGGGAGTCTAGGAGTTGATGCTCTGTTGACTCTTCACTCTCTGATGAAAAACTGCTCTTTTTTCTTTCTTTTTTTTGATAGACAGGGAGACACATGATGTTTAGACAATGGCTTTTACTCTTCCAAATGCTTTTGCGGATTGCAACTTACATAGCCTATATTGGATGGAACGTTGATCTCGAAGTCAAGTGTTTGAGACTTAATGAATGTCTGAGAAATGTAGTTGGCTGTTTAAATAGTTTCTTCTTTTATAAAGTATGCATGACTCTTAGAGGCATTGGGAAATTTAAAGGGGCTTTGTGCATTGCAAAACACTGCTCATGTGTAAGTGCTTATTTGAACACAACAGGTGCTATATTTGCTGAGCCTGTTATGTAAGCTGGCAGTTACTGTCTACATTCAGTATTTTTTGTTGCAACTTGACAAGGGCACTGCATGTTGATGTTTATCTTCTGGTTTGAGCTAGATTGCTTAGGTTTAGGCCCTGGCTCTGTCACGAACTACTTGTGTGACTCAGGACATCTTAAGGTCTGCAACAGTGAAGTCATAACAAATACCATTATGAATGTCGACAAAGCCAACAGGCTTGGCCTTTACTTGTTTAACTTGAGAAACACAAGTTTAAAAACCCCATTGAATTTACTGATGAAATGTGTGGGATTTACTTAAAAATCCCCCCCAGGAGGGGGTGGGTGAGATAGAGATAAAGGGAGAGTGTCCATGACAATACTGCAGCTCATTCTATTATTCTCTTTCTGCTTCTGTATATGTTTAAAATCCCCATGACAAACAGAGAAAGGCGGTTCTGAACTGTTTTGTTTGCTAAAATAAACAAACAAATTAAAGATTCCTTCAAAGGACTATAGGCTGCAACAATCTGGAAATTTGTTTCTGAAATTCCATTTGGTATGTTGGGGCACTATTTTTTTTGTTTTGGTCTTTTTTTTTTTTTTTTAAGAGGAGAAAGCCCCTGGGCTACTGAGACAAGTGGGGAAATATCATCAGGAAGATTCTCAAGGGTAGCTGTTGTTTGACTCACCCCACGCCCCTCCCCCAGCGAGGCTTGCCTTTAGTGGACAGGGTATTCCCCTGTCCCATCCTGGGCCGCAGTGACTCACACGGCAAATCAGAGTTTCACATCTAACTACCACAGGCATTGATGACCAAAGCTGGAACCCAGAGACCTGGTTGAAATGAGGAGAGACTGTTTAACAACCCCTTTCCAAAGGTCAAAACTTTCCTCCAGAAAAGATTTCTCTTCATCTGGAGGCTTCTGCATAATATCACCCTAGCTATGAACTTAAAAGGGGACGTTTTCTAAAAGTACACTCAGCTCTTTTGTGACATTCATGGTAGGGCTAAAATCAACCTAAACCATAAATGGACTTGTTTACTTAGATTAAAGAAAATGCCAGATGAGCAGGGCATTCATCACAGCCTTGATTATTTAGACTGTCTGGGGGTCTCCCAGCTGTCTCACTTTGCCTCTGACTCCATAGATTTCAGAAGAGGACTGAGACCGCTGCCCTTGCTGTTGGCACACTGACCAGATCCAAACTGGTCAGTTCCTTCTCTCTCATGGAGGCTAGAAGCAGATTCTGGAATCCTCCCTGCCCTGGGTGCCAAGGAGTCACTGTCCATCGATAGAAGATGGCAAATGGGATGCAATGATTTACCTCCTCCTGACTCGGTCTCTCTCTTGCTTTCAAAGTTGAGAAAACTGAAGTGCAGGGAGATGAAACAACTTCCCTAGAGCCATATCTGTTGTGGCTGGGTTGACTTTGAGGTCACTTTTTCCTCTAAGCTCGAGGAAGCTAGAAATTTTCACTTGTACATATAATTTAAAGCAAATGTCCCAAGGATAAAAATCAAGTCCTTGACAGAAATGTGGTAAGGAGAAGGGAGCGAACATTTGCCTGCATTTTTCATGCCTTGAAATATCTCTGTGGGGTAGCTGTGGTGTCTCCGTATGACACAGGAGGGGAATGAG
Organism: Tarsius wallacei; assembly: GCA_963574415.1. Taxonomy (NCBI): domain Eukaryota; kingdom Metazoa; phylum Chordata; class Mammalia; order Primates; family Tarsiidae; genus Tarsius; species Tarsius wallacei. The sequence goes on along the minus strand of CAUYQG010212629.1, from coordinate 14,601 downwards.
GTGCAGTCCAAGGTCACAGCATCGGTGGACAGCAGACCTGGAGATCAGAGCCACTCTTCTCTGTGTTCAAAAGCTGAGTTTGGTCTATTTCCCTGGAGAAAATGAGTAGATCCAGATCTGGCAGAGGCTGTTCTAGGGAAGTGGAAGGTGGGAAGATCCAGGAACCTTGCATCATGTTCCTGGTTTCCAGCATCCTTTGTATGTCCTCCCCTCTCACTCTTTTGCGCAAGGTTCCCTCAGCCTGGACGGTAACTTTCTTCCCTTCCCTCTCCTTAAAAATCCATTCAAGGCTTTCTCTATTATAGTCACAGGTTCTTTTTCCCTGACACAATTTGCTTGGACATTTTGTATTAGAGTTTTTTTTTTTTTTACATGTCTGATTTCCCTCACTGGGTTGTGAGCAACTTGAGGCAAAGGACTGTATGTAATAATTTATATTTTTTATTAAAATTATGAAATATTAGACGTGGAGGAAAGAGTCAAATGTATCTCATGTTACTAATGAGGTTGATATCATAAAACTTCCTGCATGTTCCTCTCTGAGTAGGAGCTCCTTGCATCTGGAATTGCACTTTCCATTTCCCTGCATCCCTCCCAGTTTTTGCCACATTTATGTGACTCCTCAAGCCTTGTTTCTTCTGCTTGATTTGGAACTTTATAAAAACAGTATTATACTGTAGTTTCAGAAACTTGCTTTTAAAAAAAATTTGAGAACTCATTTCATATGAATGTATGTAGCTGTAGTTCGTTTATTTTTATTATTGGTCTGGTCATACATAGTGCTCCATTATAAGAAAATGCCATGGGCCGGGCACAGTGGCTCATACCTGTCATCCCAGTACTTTGGGAGGCCAAGGTGGGAGGATCATTTGAATCTAGGAGTCTGAGACCAGTCTGAGCAACATAGCAAGCCCCTGTCTCCAATCAAAAGAAAAAAAAGTTAAAAAAAAAAAAGAAAGAAAAGAAAATATCATGATTTATTTATTCACTATCCCATCAAGGGACATTTGAGTTGTTGTTGACCTTCTTGCTCCTTAAGGATCCTGCTATGAACATTCTTTATTCTTCACGTCTGTTAGTGCACATGTGCAAGAGATTTTCTAGGATCTGATTGAGTGTGTGTGTGTGTGTGTGTGTGTGTCTAGTTTAAGAAATCCTTCCATCCAGGCAAGGTGGCTCACACCTATAATCCAAGTACTTTGGAGGGGTTGGTGAAAAGATTGCCTGAGCCCAGGAATTCAAGACCAGCCTGGGCAACATGTTGAGACCTCATTTCTATAACAAATCAATAAAAAATTAGCCAGGCATGGTAGCATGTGCTTGTAGTTTCAGTTACTCAGGAGGCTGAGGCAAAAGGATCACCTGAGCCTAGCAGGTTGAGGCTGCGGTAGCCATGATCATGCCACTTCACTCTAGCTTGGATGATAGAGTGAGACTATGACTCAAAAATAAAAAATATAAAACAAAAAAATAAAGAAATCCTTTCTGAGCCAGGCATGGTGGCTCACATCTGTAATTCTAGCACTTTGGAGGCTGAGGCCAGGAGTTCAAGACTAACCTGGGCAACATAGAGAGACTACAAAAATTAAAATAGGACAATCCCCTCAGGTCCCCTCCCACTGTGGGAGCTTTTCTGTCCTCTCAATAAATCCTGCCTTCTCACAAAAATAAAATAAAATAAAGTTAAATTTAAAAGTCCCAAAAAACTAGTGTGTAGAGAGTGTTGGTTGCAAAAAAAAGAAAAGAAAGAAAGAAATCTTAAAAAAAATCTTGGCCAAGTGTGGTAGCTCAAATCTGCAAATCCCATTGGGAGGCTGAGGTGACAGAATTGACTGAGTCCAGGGGTATGAGACCAGCCTAGGCAACTTGGTGAGACTTCATCTCTATGATAAATAAAAAAAAATTAGCCAGACATGGTGCCTGTGGTTCCAGTTACTTGGAAGACTGAGGTGAAAGGATCGCCTGAGCCCAGAAGGTCAAGGCTGTGGTGGCCTTGAGTGTGCCGCTGCACTCCAGCCTGGGTGACAGAGTGAGACTCTGACTCTCAAAAAAATTTTTTTTAAATATATTTTTCTACCCTAAGGTCATAAGAATATTTCATAAAAGTTATTGTTTTGCCTCTGACATTTGGATTTGTAATCTACCTGTAACCAACTTTGTGTATAGTATAATGTTGGAATCCTTTGTCTTCTTTTTCTCAATAATGCTCAGTCACCAGTCTTTTTTAATGAATAGTCCATCTCTTCATTCATCTGCAGTGTTGTCTCTGTCACAGATCAAGTTTCCACTAGTTTATTCTGACTGTCCATTCTTTTTCCTTGAGGTATGTTTTTAAATCATGTGCCAGTATTATACTTAAATTTACATATTATAATAATGCTGATAAAGTGATTTATATATTATAATAACTCTGATGAGGTGGGTACACTTTTCCTTGCTTATCTTGTTCAAGAATACCTTGGCTGGTTTTGGACCAACTTTCCCTCCCTCCCTTCTCCCCCACCCCCCGCTTGTTTTTTTCTCTCCTTTTTTTTTTAAGTCAGGGCCTAATTCTGTTGCCCAGGCTGGAGTGCTGTGCTCACCACGGCCTTGACCTCCTGGGCCCAGAGGATCCTCCCACCTCAGCTTCCCAAGTAGCTGGCTGATACGCACCACCATGCCTGGCTAATTTTTTGATTCATTGTAGAGACACGGTCTCACTATGTTGCCCAAGCTGATCTCAAACTCCTGGGCTCAGGCAATCCTCCTCCTGCCTCGGCCTCCTAAACTGCTGGGATTAAAGGCGTGAGCCACTGCACCTGGTTGGACCTCATTTTCTATATAAATTTTAGAATAAACTTCATGTTTTGTGATAAGACTTGTGATTTCATTGTGAATATACTCATTGTGTAGATGAACTTGGGGGAAGTTGTCCTTATTTTGATATCAGGGATCTCAATTCTTGAACACTTTTCCCTTGTTTACTTGGTCTTCTTTGAGATGTGTCAATACATTTTATGACTTTATGTTAAGCGGGCTTGTATATATTTAAAAACGTTATTTTTACTTTATAGGTTTTCTTTCCTCATAAAAGCTATCTTTTTTTAAAAGTACATTTTCTAATCCTTTGTTGGTTTTATAGAGACATGGACTTGAGGTCGGAATATTCACGTTATATATGAAAGGGCATCCAAAAAAACCCGGAGTTATCTTTTGGAGGACAGGCCTTTTTAGTACATTCTGAATTTGTTCCTCTGGACCAAGCAGTCAATCAAAGTTTTTATCTGGAAGCTTTGAGAAGGTTGTGCACGATTTCCAAAAGAAACATCCCAAGTTGTGGCAAACAGTTTCCTCCACCATGACAACACACCTACCCACACCGTGCTGAGTGTTCAGCAGTTTTTGACCAAAAATGACCTGACCCTTGTGCCCTACCTCCCTATTCACTCAATCTTGCCCAGAGCAATTTTTTTTTTTTTTTTGAGTTGGAGTACCCAGGCTGGAGTGCAGTGGCACACTCACCGCCACCCCAGCATCGACCTGCTAGGCTCCGGCAATCCTTCTGCCTCATCCTTCCAAGTAGACAGAACTACAGGTGCATGCTACAATGCCTGGCTAAGTTTTGATTTATTGTAGAGATGAAATCTTGCCCAGTTGCTCAGGCTAGAACCCATGGACTCAGGCAATCCACTCGCCTCAGCCTCCCAAAGTACTGGAATTGTAGGCTAAGCCACCAAGCCCGGCCCAGAGCAACTTTTTATATTTCTGGATGAAAAAAGTTCTCAAATGGAAACATTTGTCATATGAAAGAGGTAAAACACAAAATGGCAGAAGCACTAAAAGGCATCAAAATTGACAAGTTCAAAAACTGTGTTGAACAGTGGAAAAAGCATCTTGATAGGTGTTTTGCATCAAATGTAGAGTACTTGGAAGATGACCAAAATTTAAACATGTGAGAATACATGCACAATTTTTTATAAATAAATTCCATTTTGGGGGGTCACACCTTGTAAAAAAAAAGCTAACAGAATAATTTCATAATTTTGTTACATTTTGGATTGTCTTGGGTTTCTGATATATGGGGAATCATATTATCTGGAAATACAATGTTCTTTTCCAATTTTTATTCCCTTCATTGTATTTGCCTGTCTTACAGCTCAGGATAGTATGCTCATTACATTGATGGATAGAAGTGATGATAGTGGACATCATATTGTTATTGGTTTTAAAGAGAATGCTTCAAACATTTCATCACTAAGTGCTGAGTTGATTTTGTGTTGATGTTAGCAGATGTCCTTCATGGTGTTAGGCAGTCCCCACCTTTTCATATTTTGCTGTGATGATTGCCTCCCAATGGTCTTTCTCTGCCCTGTGCCACAGGAGGCTGACTTGCCAGAACTATGCTAATGTGCTCCCTTCTCTCTGATTTCGGATTGACTCTGGCCAGTGATGAACAAGGGGAGAGAAAGGGGGAAAGGAGGAAGAGACAAGCATCCTCACACTTGTTTCTTGATTTTTAGAGTCAGAGTGATTGTAGTAGAAAAGCCAAATAGAAACCCTGAAATCATGAGGCAAATGGTGGTCAGCGCCATCCTCAAAGACATATAAGATGTAAGAATAGTGGTTGCCATCAAATCAATTTACTTCAAGAATCTAGTTTCTATAAAATATAAATGAATTATGACAGATTGACAGTGACCTACTGAAAATTTAATCAAGCATAAGCCCCAACTGCAGTTGCTTGGCCAGGTAGGGTATAGTATCTTCGTTAGAGAAATTAACACAGGCTCTGGTATGTGGTATGCAGCTACTGAACTAGAGAATGCTTCAGTCTTGGTAAGAGAGAGTTCATGTTGTCAGATCAACATGTAGCCTGCGACTCTCTGCCATTTCTACTCTATGAGTCCATTGCGCAAGCAATGAAGGATAGAAACTAGTTGGTATCTACTAGCCAAAGTTGGAGGTCTCACACTTCCTGATTTCAAAACTTAATGTAATGCTGCAATAATCAAAACAGTATGCTACTGACACAAAGACAGACCTATAGACCAATGGAATAGAAGAGAGAATTTAGAAACAAATCCTTGCATATGTGATTAAACGATTTTTGACAAGGATTCCAATATTGTTCAATTTTTTTCAACAAATGGTGTTGAGAAAACGAAATATCCACATGCTAAAGAATGAAGTCAAACCCATCCCTTACACCATATATGAAAACTAGCTCATAATAGATGAAAGACCTAAACGTGGGTGCTACAACATAAAACTTTTAAAAGAAAATGTAGGAGAAAAGCTTCTCAATTAACATAGGAGAAAGGCAACCTGATTAAAAAATGAGCAAAGCACTTAAATAGGCATTTCTCTAAAGAAGCCATGCAGTGGCTTTTAAGCATGTGAAAAGATGCTCAGCATTACTAATCCTTAGGGAAATGCAAATCAAAACCACAATGAAATACCACTTCCCACTTGTTAGAATGGCTGCTATCAAAAAAACACAAGAAAATAACAAGTGTTTTGGGGGCTCTGGAGAAGTTGGGACCTTTTGCACTATGGATGGTAATGTCTAACAGTGAAGCTGCTTTAGAAAACAGCACAGCAGTTCCTCCAAAAATTAAAAATAGGATTACCGCGTGATCCAGCAAATCCACTTCTGGGTATGTACTCAAAGGAATTGAAAGCAGAGACTTGAACAGATATACACCCACATTCATAGCAGCATAGCCAAAAGGTAGAGAGAACTCAAGTGCCCATCAATGGATGAATGGTTAAACAAATCATGGTATGCACATACAACGAAATATGAATCTGCCTTATAAGGGAAGGAAATCCTAACATATGCTACAATAGGGTGCACCCTGAGTGCATTATGCTAAGTGAAATAAGCCAGTCACAAAAAGACACATATTACATATTCCACTTAGATGATATACCAAAGGCTGAGGAGAAGGGGACCCAGGAAGTTTATCGTCTGATGGGCACATGGTTTCAGTTTTGTAAGATGAAAAGAGCACTGAACATAGATGATTGCATAACAGTGTGAAAGTTCTTAGTAACACTGAACTATACGCTTAAAAATGTTGAGGATGGCAATTTTTATGTTGTATCTATTTTACCACAATAAAAAGGGTAAACTTGTGTTATTGAACTAATCCCTTACGAGCTGTGATAGGATGCAATTTTGGACTTCGTTTTAATTAGAAATTGAGGCCGGGCACAGTGGCTCAGCCTGTAATCCCCGTACTTTGGGAGGCCACGGAGAGAGGATTGTCTGAGTCCGGGGGTTTGAGACCAGTCTGGGCAACTTGGTGAGACCTCGTCTCTACAGTAAATCAAAAAACAAGCTGGGTGTGGTGGCGTGCATCTGTAGTTCCAGCTACTCGGAAGGCTGAGGAGGAAGGATTGCCTAAGCCCAGCAGGTCGAGACGGCGGTGGCCATGAGCATGCTACTGCACTCCAGCCTGGGTGACAAGAGTGAGACCCCAACTCAAAAAAAAAAAAATTGCATTTGTATTTATAACTGTCTTAACTTTTGCCATCTGAATTTACAGTTCCCTCCAAACAGCAGAGTATACTTCTCTGGCCCTCCTCGGCCTAGCCTAGCTCGAGATGATCTGCAGATGCATGAGTAGTTACAAATAAATCTTATCTAAAGCCATCAAACTTTGGTGTGGTGTGTTTCTCAGCAATAACAAACAAATTTAAGTATATACACACTTCACATTGTTTAAAACAGTACTTATAATGCCTATGGTATTTTAAATAACACGAATAGCAATATTTATACTAATGCTAATAAAACCGCATACATGTCTTCAACTTAAGCAATAAACATTACCAAATATATTTCAAGTTCTCTTCTCAGAGTTGATTATGATACTGACTTTTTGAAATACTTCTTTGCCTTTCTTTATAATTTTACCATTTTTATGTATCTCTAAACAATAAATTCATTACTTAGTTTTCCTTGTTTTTTAACTTTATTGTACTGTGTGAACTTGGTCTGGCACAAAATTATGTTTTTGAGAATCAACCATGTTGACTGAGGAATTCCTCCCCCATTTTTTTCCTTCCACTGATAAATTATCCCCATTTCCATTCTTTTATTGGTTGCCCTTGATGATTTCACATGAATACTTTACAAAACCCAAAGTTAATTAATAAACTTTTAACTTTATTCTGTTTCCAAATCAAGGAGCCTTAAAATGCTTTAACATCCATCTCTCTACTCACAATTCACATATAATTGTTGTCTAGCAATTTTTAACTTCACACGTTACACATTACATTGGTTTACATAATCTATGCTTGGGTTTAGAGTTCCCTACTTAAAACAAAATTTTTTTTTAGAGACAGGGTTTCACTCTGTTGCCCAGGCTAGAGGGCAGTGGTGTGATCATAGCTTACTGCAGCCTCGAACACCTGGGCTCAAGCGATCCTCCTGCCTCAGCTTTGCCAGTAACTGGGTCTACAGATGTGCACCACCACATCTGGTTAATTAAAATAATTTTTTTTGAAGAGATGTGGTCTTGTTATGTTGCCCAGGCTGGTCTTGAATTTCTGTTCTCCAGTGATTCTCCTGCCTCAACCTCCCAAAGTTCTGGAATTATAGGTGGGAGCCACTATGCCTGGCACAAATTTCCTCATATTTTATTTATTTACCAATCTTTCTTGTATTACAGACCTTTATATGATTATTTCCCTTTTTCTGAAAGTGCATATTTTAGAGTTTTTAAGGGTATATTATGGTAATCATTCTCTATTTTTTGAAAATGTCTTGAAGTTACTCTTATTCTCGAAAGACAGTTTGAGCAGGTAACTCGAGGTTAATATTCACTTTTTTTCACAGTATGAATATGTAAGATATTAATCTACAGTTTTCTGACTTCCACTTCGCTGTTGAGAAATCTGCTATTTATTTTATTTTCATTCCTTTGAAGATAATATCTCTTCTCTTGAGCTGTTTCTTTCTAGATGCCTTTAAATGTTATTCTTCTTGGGATTCTCTGGACTTGTTGAATGTATTATATAAATTTTTTTTCTTTTTTTTTTTTTTGAGTTGGAGTCTCACTCCATTGCCCAGGCTGGAGTGCAGTGGCATGCTCACGGTCACCCAAGCAGTGACCTGCGGGGCTCAGGCGAACCTTCCGCCTCAGTCTTCCAAGTAGCTGGAACTATAGGCATGTGCCATCACACTTGACTAATTTTCTTGATTTATTGTAGAGATGAGGTCTTGCCATATTGTCCAGGCTGGTCTCAAACTCGTAGGCTCAGGCAATCCTCTCACCTTAGCCTTCCAAAGTGCTGGGATCACAGCCTTGAGTCACTGCGCCCGGCCAAACATATCAATTTTCAAAATCCTCGGACTTACCCTGCCCAATATTGCCTCTTCCCTCCATTCTTTGCTGTTACTTTCTCCCTCCCTCCCTCCCTCTCTCTCTCTCTCTTTCTTTTTTACAGTTTCAGTGGATAATTTTATTGTTTACTCAATAGATCACCAGCTTCGTCTGCCTGCCTACAACTGGAATTTCATCTTGTTTCCATGCTGAGTAGTGAAATGGTGGCAAAGCAAATCAGAATAAGCTACTTAAAAAAAAAAGAATCAAACCAACAACTCACTTTCTTTTAACAGGCACAATGTAAACATATGCACTCTAGAGTTCATGATGGCTTAGTCACTATGACATTCAAAGGCGGTCTTGATGCTTGAGGCAAATCCCGGGTGAGTAGAGATACCCGAGAGGCTGTGCCACTGTTCACGGGTTCCTGGCTGTGCTCTTAGCCACCCACCACATCTTGACACAGAGGGAGGTTTTAGCTAAAGCCAAGTGGAGATGTGGAAAATGTCGAGTTGACTTAGGGGCAGTGCACAGGAACAAAAGTTTGGAAATAGTAATATCGCCAAGAGCATCCACCCCAGGAAGGACTTTCCCTTCCAGAAACGCTAAACTCACACCACCCCTAGTGCTCCCACTGCTGACTCTATCCTCCTGTTCCCCTCGGCAACAAGTGACAGTGTCTCTCACCCATGACAGTGATGCGACCCCTGGAAGTGGCTCCGCCACCTCATCCCTGAGGGCTGTGATGCCCCTGTCAAATGCTTCCCATTCAAGTACCCCCACGGCCCAGTCTACACAATCTATTCAGCCTGAGTGACAGCCTCAGTGTATAGCTTTGAACATTAAGTCTTTGACGACCTTGGCTCTCTCTTCATCAAACCAAGAAGTGTCAATTCCATGCTGTCAAGCACCTTAAGGAAAGTAAAGTCACTTTACCAACAATCAGTCCATGAATTTTCTACCACCAACAATCAGGTCATGGACTTTGTCCAGCATATTCTTTTTTTTTTTTTTTTTTTTTAGTTGGAGTCTCACTTTGTCACCCAGGCTGGAGTACAGTGGCACGCTCATGGCTACTGCAGCCTCAACTTGCTGGGCTCAGGGGATCCTTCTGCCTCAACCTTCCAAGTAGCTGGAACCACAGGCACGTGCCACCACACCCAGCTAATTTTTTGATTTATTGTGGCGACAAGATCTCACCATGTTGCCCACGCTGGTTTCGAACCCATGGGCTCAGGCAATCCTCTCACCTCAGCCTCCCAAAGTGCTGGGAATGTAGGTATGAGCCACTATGTGCAGCTTGTCCAGCATAATCTTCATCAGCTGGATCTTGTCTACAACTTTAGGTCCATCCAGGATGGCCAGGAAGGGTTACTCTGGGCTTCCCGAAGCCTTGGCAAAGTATTTCAGCTACTCCTTCAAAAAACCACCAGCTGGCTGGGTGTGATGGTTCACACCTGTAATCCAGTGCTTCGGGAGGCTGAGGCAGGAGGGTCACTTGAGGCCAGGAGTTTAAGACCGGTCTGGGCAACATAGTGAGACCCCGTCTCTACAAAAAATAATAAAAAAAGAATTAGCAGGACATTGAGGAGCACACCTGAAGTCCCAGGTACTCAAGAGGTTGAGGCAGGCAGATCACTTAGGCCTAGGAGTTTGAGGCCGCAATGGGCTATGATCAGGCCACTCCACCCCAACCTGGGTGACAGAGTAAGAGTCTGTCTCTAAAACAACAACCAAAAAAAACCCCACCAGCCTTTTGTGGCAGATTGACTCCACCATGAAGCTGTGGGCTTGGTGAGCAGTGCCTAAAACATCGCTGACTTGGACATCCCCTGGCTTGGAAAGTGAAGCTCACAGAGCCTCTATTGCAGCTGGCTCGGCTCTAAGCTTGTTCCCAGAAGCCTCTTTTCTCTTCCCTTCTTGGCCACATAAAAGCGGGGGCTCTCTGGCAAGATGGCAGATCCACCAACTACACTGGCATATGCTTTCTCCGCTCTGGACCCATGCAGTCCTTCAAGAATGGAACATCCTTGCCCAGTAGAGATTTGAGTTCTGCAGTGACCAGCTCTCAGGAGTGCTTGGCGTGGGGACTCCATCTGACTGGCCCAGGTGCTCGTAAGGACAACCACCCTGGCTCCATTGTCCAAGGAGAATTGGAGGCTTAGGCCAGCAGCCTCAATCCTCTAGTGGTTTATTTCCCAGTTGTTCACAGAAAGTTGAAGTCCCTCTCATAATGACGCACTTCCCCCTCATGTCTAGAGTCAGCATGTTAGAAAGTGAAATTTTGGCAATCTGGAAGGGGTGAGAGACCAGGGACTCAGACAGGGACAGAGACGGTGGCTGACATAGGCTCATGGTGTGTAAAACCTGTTACAGCTTTCCGAACCCTGAGTCGGTGTATGTTTGGCCCTTTCTGCTGTGTGTCTTAGCCTTTATTATTTTCCTTCTCCGTGTTTTTGTCCCTCCCGGGTATATTTTGGATAATTTATTCAGAAATATCTTCCATCCACTGATTTGCTCTTTGTGTCCAATCTGGTGTTTACTCTTTAATTATATTCATTATATTTTGTATATGATAATTGCATTACTTGAAGTTCTTTTGGATATGATTCTATTGCTTTTTTCTTTCTGTCCATCCTTCCTCATGGTGTCTTGTTTCCTTGGTTGATTTATAATTTTTGAATGTGAACTCATGCTATTTGGAACTCTCCTGTGGGGATTATTTAAGGCCTAGCTGGTTTGCGTGCACATATTTCCAGAAAGTATTTGTGTTTGTTTCTGACTGGCACTGAGGACCTTATCAAATGGATCAGCTTTAAACTAGTATCTTCTTGTGGCTTTCCAGGCTGTGCAAACCCTGCTGACATGAGGAATGACCAATGGCCAAGAATACTTGGGGAGAATTGGTGAGGTAGATTTTTTTCCCCACTCACCCCTTCCTGGGTCTGGGCTGTGTGTATGTGTGTGGGGGGTGTGGGGGTGTTCACTGATTTGACTCCCTTACAAACAGTGCTCAAGGCTGATCTCCTGTGTCCCTACACAAGGCTGTTCAAGCAGAGGCTGGGCCATCCAGGTGGGTGGATATTTTTGGAGCAGCCATGGCATCATTGCTGCTCTTCCTTTCTGAACTTGTACTTCTGCTTTGTTCTTGTGGGAGTTTCCTTGGTTTCTTAAAAGCTTATCCATTCATTTCAAAACATTGAATTATATATTTTGTCTAAAATGCTTTAGCATCTCTAACAGAGCTTCAGGATTTCTAGTCAACCATATTCCTAGAGCAGAACTCTCATTCAGTTCCCTAATGCGCTCTAAAGTTTTGGAGGGTGTCTTTCGTGTGGGAGGCCCTGTGTGCATGCTGGATGAATGTGGGATTGCAGCATTTTGGTGTGTCAGACATGAATCCCATCTCTTCTGTTGGTCACAATTTTGCATTTCTTTTAAGCCTACCCTGGCATCTAGCTTAGGGCTAGGCCTGCGTAAGAGCCTGTTACAATGCCTGCTGGATGAATGTACAGGTCCTTGTCTTGCTTCTCTGGTGAGGGAGGTTTTATCATTGTTCTTGAAATCCTGTTTCAAATTTTAATTATCCTTGCATTAAAAAGGGCCCATTTCTGGCGGGGCGTGGTGGCTCATGCCTATAATCCCAGCACTTTGGGAGGCCGGGATGAGAGGATTGCCAGGTTTGAGGCCAGACTGGGCAACTTGGAGAGACCTCATCTCTCCAATAAATAAAAAAATCAGCCAGGCATGGTGGTGCATGCCTGTAGTTCCAGCTACTTGGAAGGCTGAGGCGGAAGGATCACCTGAGCCCAGCAGGTTGAGGCAGCGGTGGCCGCAAGCGTGCCATTTCACCCCAGCCTAGGTGACAGAGTAAGACTCCAACTCAAAAAAAACAGAGGGCCCATTTCATCCACTCAGCACCTCTTCACCACATGTTAACCTGTTTCCTTCTCTTTTGCCCTTTGCGAATACAGAGAGCAGTTGGTGGACAATGTCCTCATTTAACAGCAAGTACATTTTTAGATACCTACGTGACGCTAACAGGACTCTTAATATTTCTTTCCCAGATGAAGCAACCTCATTCCCCAAGAGGTGGAGAAGTATCTTTCTGGGTAAAGTTGGGTGTGGAACAGTTGAGGCTTTATTTGTGGCACTTGTCTGTAACTGTCTGTATCCTGGTGAAAATGAAATACTTAATGAGGACTTGGCCATGTGGCTTGCCTTTATCTCTGTACGTCACTGATTCCTGGGCATGGTCTTTCAGGTAACCCGGGCATAGATGGCACATTTGCTGTCGTTCTGTGGTCAGCCCTGACGAGAGCTGCGCCCATGTTCCGTGAAACCTGTGACACTGCGTGACTGCCTGCCACCGCTCACCACGACGACTTCCTTCCTTTCTCTCAAGCCTTCGTGGCTCGGTGGCCATAGGTGATCAGAGCCCTCTGCCCAAGGCAATAGGGAACTTGGCCAGAGAGGCCGCAGGAAAAGCTGCTCTTCACGTCCTTTCTGCTGAGGCTTCACCCCAGCCACTTATTTTGTGGTTGTTCATCACGGAGTATTTGAGTAAGGCTCGTGGCAGCACTTGGAGCCCTTGACGGCTATTGGATGTGCAGAAACCTGTGTGAAAATACAGCGAGTGAGACTTCGCTGGGTGAAAAGATGGCCCCTTGACTTTTGTTTATTCAGTCAGATAACCAACGGATCCACTAGCAAGAACCAACCCAGTTCCTCTCAAGTGCTCAGCTTTGTGCTTGGTTCTGAGAGGAAAGAGACAGGCCCTGCCTTCTGGGAACACCTTCAGACATGTGGATTTCTGAAAAGTAATTCATTCATTTATCCAGCAAGTATTTGTATGTGCTAGGCGCTGATATAGGCATTTGGGATTCAACAGTGACCAAACAGACAGAGATCCCTGCCCTGGGAACACTCATTGTCCTTGTGCACAAATACATTTGTTTGAATGGAAGTGGGTTTTTCAACGCCCCAGGGGTAACTATTACTTAAAGAAAACTGACTGTGGATTCTTTTGTAGGAAGAAAAGGAAAGAAGAGAAAGATGTTTTCCACGTCCCTGTGAGGGGTCCCCTGGTGCTGGAGGCAGCATGGTTACTGGGCAGTAGCCGTGGAGGCCATGGGGGGGTGGGCCAGGAGCCTGGGCAAGGAGGCAGCCGGGGGAGGACCAGTCAAGGCTCCAAACCCAGCACATGTTTCATTGTCTCATTGGACTTTATTTACAAAACACAGATTCAAAGATCAAATTAGTAAGAATTTTAATGAATAATTAATGAAACTCCAAGTGCAGGGGAAGATGGAACACCCCAAGTGCTGGGATTTCTCAGGATGTGGGACACCCAGGAAGCCACCCCTGCCTGGAGCTGCCAACTCATGTGTTCTGAGGGATTGAGCGCTCTTTCTACCTCACAGCCATGTCATGAGGAGGGCACAGGTATTCTAAAGTTCTGAGCTGACGAGGCTTGGCATGACTCAAGCCTGGTTTCTCACACCGACATCATGCTGGCTACGTGTATGTAAGGGCTCTTTGCCCAGTAGTGGATATTGCATTTCTGATTCTGAAGCTGATTGTCCAAGGGACCACCATATCTTCTTTTACACAGCAGCCAAGTAATGGGCTATGGAAGGCTCTAGGATCTGCCTTGTCCACAAGCCCCTGTGAGCCTCCTCATCTTATAAGAAACTCCCTGAAGAGTTTTACATTTTCTTGAAAGTTTTCTCATCTTGGGGGCTGGCATGATGTCATGGTTAATTAGACCTGGATTTGAATCCAGATCTGCTTCCTAGCTGTGTGATCTTGTGCAAGTTATGTGAACAAGCTTCTCTTCAATGAACACAAAATGGGTGTGATGGTGACAATATCTTTGAAAGGAGGTACCTATGAAAACCTAGAATAAGCTTCATTTAGCGAAGTGTTTTTGCCTCATTGTATCAATTTTTGCTTAGATTTTACCCCTGACATGTTTTGAATCTAGCACAGGTTAGACATAGATAAATTTCCAATAGGCAGGTCTTAGGAGGCATTCAGACATTTTAAAATTACATTTTACTACAGGCCAAGTGGCAGCCTACCTCACCCCCTCAGCAAATCTCCATCTGATGAAAGACCAGGACAGTCCAACAGCCCAATCTTCCTTCCTTCCTTCCTTCCCTCCCTCCCTCCCCCTCCCCTCTCTTTCTTTCTTTCTTTCTTTCTTCCTTCCTTCCTTCCTTCCCTCCCTCCCTCCCCCTCCCCTCTCTTTCTTTCTTTCTTTCTTCCTTCCTTCCTTCCT
>CAUYQG010212624.1:0-18656 GCA_963574415.1 Tarsius wallacei | reverse complement strand
TCCCCCTCCCCCCTCCCACCCCCCCCCCCTCACACCCACCCCCACACACACACCCCCCCCCTCCCCTCCCCCCCGGGGGGGGGGGGGCGGCCCCCCCCCCCGTGCTTGGGTGACTTTGAACCTTTTATTTATTTATTTTTCCCTTTAATTTTTTATTTTAAAGGTGTGGGATACAAGTGAGGGTTAGGTATACAAGTGTTCATTATGCAGGTACCCTTGTGGATGAGGTGTGCATCCCCTCCCCGGCAGATTCTAAATACTGCCAATCCCACACCCCCCTCAACCCCCGGCAGTTTCCTGCTACTGCCATTTTTTTTTCTTATTGTATTATGGTAATCGCTCATGGTTCACTTATGAGTGAGAACATGTGATACTCATTTCTTTGTTTCTGTGATAGATTGCTCGGTATTATAGACTCTAAGTCCGTCCAGGTAAGCAACACATTTCTAAACCTACGGGCCCAGTAGGTTGGAATGGAGATTAGAAAATATTTTGATAAAAATGAATTCATGATTATTAATATTAAAATATTGGGGACATGAAGTTATGGAAGTACTTAGGGAAAAACATATGGCCTTAAAGGGAGATTTTAAAAGAGAAGAAATGCCAAAAATTAATGATCTAAACTTCCATATCCAAAAGCTAGGGGGAAAAAGAACAACAAAAAAAAACTGTAAACAAAACTCTCCTGAAGTGAAAGATTGAACTAACAAAGACAATAGCTGAATTCAATACACATGCAATAGAAAAAAACAATAAAGCCAAATTGTTTTTTAATGTTTATAAAATTGATACAAGCCCTATCAGGAAGGATCAAAAGAAAAAAATAAGTAAAAACACATTGTGCTAATATCGCAAATGACCCTACGGATTTGAGAGAAAGAGAGCAAGAACATCATGAACAAGTTTAAACCAATATATTTGACAACCAATAGGAAATGGACAAATTATTTTGATACTACAACTTGAACTAAATTACAAATCTGTGTACTCTTTTACCCATTAAAAAATTGAATCATGAATCAAGGTTTTGGCTGAAAAAAAAAATAACGCTGAAGTTTCCTTATGGCTTCACTAGAAAATTATTTAAAATATTTAGGAATGCTGTAATACCAATATTGCACAAAAACTTTCAAAGTATAAATAGAAACTGAATTCCTGACTTCCATCTCATCTTTTGAGGCCCACAAACGCTTACTTATTGGGGATAGGTGTGATAATTATCAAATGATCTACAGATTATTGAATTGAAACATAATAAGAATATAGAAAAATGATAAATATTTTCTTATAACTTTATAAGTATTTAATCATATTTTTAACAGTGTATTATAATATTTATTTACATTTCTATCACAACCACTTCAGTTTGCTAAAAGGTCATATGTCATCGTCATTATTCAGGAAAATGTCTATACCACAGTAGTGAGGAATTATAGAATGAATTAAAGCATTTTAGATGTTTATAAATAAGCCATTTGGTACATCAAAAAACAAATGCAACAAGTTGCTCTTATTAATATATTGTAATTATTCGTTTATTTAACGGTTCCTTCTTTGATGTAAATCATCTCAAAGGAACTGTTTTATCATCTCAAAGAATCAAGGACATGCCAGGCATATGAACAGTGTTCACTGGAATGAAATCATATTGTAATAAAGTAGATTTCAGTAATTGCCTAGATCCACAAATACAGCTGCTGGGAGCTTTTTCTTCTGCTCCATCCTTGCATGGATAATGGGATCCACATCTCTCAGGGCTGGCCCTGCACTCTGTGGTGGTAGCAAGCACAAGGAAAGTAATCTCAGCAGCAGGTCACCTAGAAGCCATGCTCTTTAAAATTAACAGTCATATGAATCCCCTGGTGATCTTTATAAACTGTAGGTTCACATTCCCTCGGAGTGAGGACTAAGTTATTTCATCCCTAGAAAATTCTTCTGTGATGATGTTCTTGTTTGTCCATTGGATACAATTTGGGTGGTAAGGACTTGATATCTGGGAACTTTTACACAGGTCACATGGCCAATTCTTGATTTCTGGCCATTTGAAGAAGGGATCCCAGTGTAGAACTTGATATTTGTACATGAACACATTTGATCTTCTGATTTATTACTTAATACCAACTCTAACCAAAATATCAAATGAAGCAACCAAGTAGATTTCTCCAAGCTGTGAGAAGAGCATATGCTTAAATTCATCCTTTAATTCCCAAGTCATATTATCCTTCCTTTGTGTGGCAAAATCCCTTTCAGTAACCTCCTCATACCTTTCTCTAAGTTGGAGCTGACTCCCAAGTGGGTCTGGCTATGTCTCTAAGTTTGCTTTCTTTGAATCCTTTCTTTTATTACAAGTGAATTTCCAGAAGCTAAAGATCTTAATTACCAGAGTAATGAAGTTTTGGTATGCCCACTGTGGCTTTGATTGAAAATGATGACTATGCATGCATATTCTTACTTCAGTTTTGGCCTTCCTTACTCTTGTGGTTAAAACAGTGTAAACCATTTCACAGTTCTGCTATTTCCTCTTTTAACTAAGTCAATCTTCTCTCTCCACAAAATCTAGATGGTGTCTGTCGTTTTTATGACTCTAGTCGGTTAACTGCTTTAATTTGTACTTTCTTAGTTGGACATCTCTTCTTGCTGATACCCCCTTTCAGATGTCCCTGTGGGAGTCAAGAACTCCATCCTCTCCTTTGTGGGGCTTAAAAGTCACCTGGGTATTGAGAAGGGAACCCTCCACATAGAAGATTTCCCAGGAGCATTCAGCAAAGTCTTGGGGCATGAACAAGCATTATTTCTGCTGGATGATTCACAGGCACCATGCGTGTGAAATGCTGATAGAAGGTCTTCCCCAAAAGCAGTGAGAACAGATAACTTGAGCTGCTTGATTAACTAGTAGAATGGTCTCCGGGTAAAGACTTGGCTCCCATAGTCTCTGCACTGATGGCAAATTTCAATGCAACGGCCTCAGATTGCTGACTCAGCTTTCTCCACACAATTATCCATTCATCCAAAGACATACCTTACCCCACTGCTGCGGCTTCTTTCTTCTCTCTGGGCATGGCCTTGTATGGTTTTGTCTATTCTTTCATTCTGTTATTAAAACTTGAACTACACATGGTTTTCCTTATCCAAACTTTCTTTCCCAGCAAACTTTTATTCTCTCTTATAAATCAAAAGCTTTGGTTTCAAGGCTGTTATTTCTGATGTGGACTTTGAGAAGGTCTTTTGAAAATAAAAACAAAATCAAACACTCACCATTTCTTTCTTCTTGCATTCCTACTAAAACAATGCTAATTTTCCTTGAAGCGATGAAGATATGACTAATTCACAAGGGAAAGTTTTCAAAAGGTAAGTGTGAAAAACAAAAGCACAGTTGAGAGTATTCCAAGATAGTATTTTGCCAGAAATAAAAAGAAAGCAGACACAAACATGATCTGAGCACTTACTAATCCCAGTTTTTCCCCATTGCCTACTCAATGAAGATTATTCTAGAATCATTATTTTTATCCTGTGCTCAGTTTTAAAATGCCATGCTATTATTAGTTTATTATTTATAGGGCCATGCAAAATGACAAGAATATATTTGCATTAAGTGTTCCATAACTTTGAATTTAGACATATTTGAATTTTTTAAAAAATTTGAAAACTGCCATAATTTTAAAAAATGAATTGGTTCACATTAGGATTATCTCCTATTAGATGAGCCCTTAGATCTTGAAATAGCTTCATAATTTATCTGAGAATTATGTCCCATTGTTCATAGTCTACCCTAGCACCTAGTATGCTCTCAGCATTTGATAAGGTCTGTGATGAACGTGTCAAAATCACTCCCTTCACTGTAAACTAGCACCCGGATCTGACCCTTGGACTCATTTGGAAACTAAATAAAGATGGGCTGTTGACAAATTAGCTTTAGAGGGCAGAATGTCAATCCCTTTGCCTGCAGAGTCACTCAGAGACAATCAATGCTATTATGAACTGGGGGAAATTATATGAAAATACAATCAAGGGATATTAAATAGTGACATAGATTATCTGTTCCTGCTTCTAGCATCCAGGGTTGGCAGTGAAAAAGCAAATAAGTGACTGTTTTTCATGCCCTTCCTATGGTAACAAACCTGCTCTATTCTCTCTTGTACTTAAAATTTACATTGAAAATGCAGTTGAACCTCTGGTTTAGGAGTTCAGTGCACTATAGGCAACCAGGGAGCCATGTTCAGTAAATACTGTGTACTGGGTGCAAAACAATGCAAAGAAAATGAGACAATTTAGCTCTCTTGATTGAGAATTGCATGAAGAGATTTAGAAATATTTACATTGTTGTAAGTTCCAATATAACACTTAAAGTGTTACCTCCCTTCCTTCTCTTTGTAGATTATATTTTAAATTTTTAATAAAGCAAAATGTGTACACAGCCTGATGCAATCAGAAAAGCAGCTTAGAAGGAAAAAAAAAGGAGGGTGACTCACTAATAAACAGCCATTTATAGAATATAATTAGTTTTTCTTTTCCCTTCATTAGTGCATGTAACCTGCTAGAGGAATGAGTCTAATGGTAATTGCAGGACTCCAGGGTTTTCAAACTCATAGGTAGTATAATACATAAAACGGAAGTAATTAGGAGGTATTTCAAGAAATGTCATCTTTCTCATAGTGTAAACAGTAGGCATTTTGCAACAAAGTAGCTGCACTGACACCATAGGGACACCTTTTTTCCCCCACCATGATGAAAAAATCTTTAGTGACAGGTCCTCAGATCTTTTATTTGAATCACAAATAAAAGAATGATTTTGGTGTTCTCACTCGTCCCAAGAGGAGAGCCAATAGCACACAAATTGGCACACTCCGAAATTTTTTCTGAAGTGATCTGTAGTGTCATAGACACTCAGAAGGGCTGTGACGCTCCTGGGTGTCTCCCCAGTACACTAGAGTCATGGAAAAACCTGTGTAATGAATGAACTCAAGATTTAGCACTTTGATTTTATGAGTACAATTAATCCATTAAGAATTTTTAAAACCCAGACCTCCTGCTACTTAACATTCTAACGAATTTATATTGTGTATTAACAGAGGCATCATAGTGTGCTATATAATGAGTCCAATTCTTCTTGTCTTTTTGTTTCCTGTTTCCTTCTCAATGAAAAAATAAAAAAAGATAGCTGAGTTTAATATTGCTAAGTAGCCAAATAATTGGTGCTGCTGGATTTTTTTTTTTTTTTCTCTTTAAGTTAGCCCTCACATACAAAGCTAGAAGTAGAAGCATGGTTTTGGGAACAAAGGTAACAGAATATCGTCTTGTAGAAGTAATGGATGTTAAATGTACAAGTAGCATAAGGATTGATTGCTCATGAAATAATGAGACAAGAGCATTATGCTGCAATCTTCTAATCCTGAAATCCAGCTCTCTTACTCTGTCGCAAATTTCATTGTTTATTAAGTTATGCAAGCTATATAGTTTTCTTTAAAGGAAGTGAAAAAAACACATTGTAAATGCGAATTATAAGGGTGGTAACATTTTCCAGGTTTAGATCATTTCTGTTATTTTTATTTTCTGAATTATTCCATTCTCTTGAGTATTTCATAAAATCAAAATTTCTCTACAGGGGCACAAGTTACATGATCCCATTTGGAAAACGCTATCAAACAGTCAAGCTAAAATGCAAATGAAACACAAACCCTAGTATTTTCTCTGACAGCTGTGGAATTACTAAATCTGAAGACATGAAGATTGAAAAAGGAAAGGAATAAAATAATTTTATATTCAGAAATAATAAAACACTGGATTGGTTTTGATGATAAATCCACTGGTACTGCAAAAAAGCCTTCATGACAAAATAGTGTGATTATACAAACTATTATTTTAATTGAAGAAATCTGGCTTTAGTTTTATATTCAAACAGAGCATTTTATAATCTAAATCTTTATTTGACCATATTTTTGGTCAAATTTCAAGTTACATTTTCCCAGGATGTGTTTAGAACAAAAATGTAACACAGAAAGACAACATTTTGAGCAGGATATGCGGGCTGTCTGTTTGTGACATCTATCACCCATCAGATCTCCAGGGTCTGTTCGATCTGTATTTATTTTTCCTGAAGCTGTCCACTCACTTGAGCAGGTTGCCTTTCCCAGAGAGAGGGAAACGAGTCTTTGAAATTCACTAGAATTTCTGTCCTCAGGATTCTTAATGATTTTTTTTTGTTTGTCTTCATTGATAAACTGCCTTAAGAGGAAAATCAAGTTTACTTCACACTGAAATAATCTCTTTAGGAAAACATACTTATGCACTTCTGAAAATGTTTTTAAAAAGTATATATTTTAATCTGAATAAAAACCAATCACCACATGTGGTGACTGAATTCTATTTTCTGGTCTATTCAAAGTATACCCTTGATTAATGTGCCAAAATATAAATACACGTAAATCACTGGCAGATACTCTTCTTCATCATGACTCTAATTCTTGTTCAATTTTTTAAAAATTTTCTATAGCTTATTAATATGCTTTACTAAAAACAGAATAATAGATCTTTGATTAAAAAATGTTTGAGCATTTTAGATTGATCTTCACACTTCATGGTCTCAAAGTAACTCCCAATTCTTTTCAGTTTTCTAACACGAATATGGAGTTTGAATGTTGTCCTGAGTGTAATGAGACACTAAACAGGGTAAGAATGATATGACCCAATTTACATTTATAAAATATCACTATGACTGTTGTGAAAATACTCTGTGGCAGGGATAAGAGTTGCAAGAGGAAAATGAGTTTGGATACTTTTGCATTAGTCTAAGCAATGCTGTTGGCTTGGATTGGGAAGGTAGTGATGGAGATACTAAAAAATATGTATGTTGATGTCATGTAAGATTATATCTACTTATAGTCTCAACATTACATTAAGTTAGCACAACAAAATTTGTTAATGTCCTGGATGCAGGGTGTAGGAAGATGATGAGCAGGTTGACTTCTAAACTTGTCATCTGAGCCATTGGAATTTGGTGCTTCCATTTATTGAGATGAGGAAGACAGAAGACAGGTTTGGGAATGGAGGAGAAATATGTGTGCATAATCTGTTGTCAACAGAATGAGTTGCCCGTTAGACATCCCAAGCAGTCTTTTCAAGTAGAATATAAAATATGTCAGTCTCGAACTCAAAATTGTTTTTGAACAGTGGACATGAATTTGAGTCATTAGTTTACAAATAGAGCTTAAAGGCGCAGGAAAGAATGAGATCATTTAGAGGCAATACGCTGGAAAAGGAAGACAGCTGAGGATTATGCTTTGGGATTCTACAACTTCTCAGGTCTAAAGAAGAGGGATCAGAAAAGGAGACCAAGGAGGAGTGCCCCGTGAGGTAGGAAGAAAGCCAGGAGACTGGTGTCCTAGAGTTCTGGTTTTAAAAATTTGGATGGCAGGATGATAAATTGTGAGAAGAATGAAGATTAAAAAGTGAATATTCAATATGGCAATGGGACGGTTATTACTGACTTAGATAAAAATGGTTTGGGCAGAGAAACAGTAAATCAAGCTCTACTAAATAAGATGAGGTGAGAAAATGAAGAAAGTGGGCAAGGCCAGCTTTTTCCTGTGATCTTACTGTAAGATGCAGGGAATTAGGACTGCAGGACAAGAAGCACAGAGGATGCTAGGGAGGCTTGTGTATTTGTTTTGTTGAATATAGACGTGGGAAGATGTTTTCGTACTAATGGAAACAATCTATGAGGGGGAGAAACTGATGCTGCAGGAGCATCGTTTTTGAGAAACTGAGAAAAGACGGAAGCTAGTGCTGAACTAGAGCATTTGACCTCGGGTAGGAACAGAAACAGGGAACCATTGCAAAGAGGACATGTAAAGCCAATGTGTGCAGATGCCAGTAGAGTGGTAGATTGGAGGTGAGACAATGAGGAGACTCTCAACTCTGTAAATGTGCTTCAGTAAAATAAGGGAAAAGGATCTTCAACCTGAGGGAAAAAGAGGTAAGGAGTCAGGGTTTTGAGAAAAAAGAGAAAGGTATATATGAATGGTGACCTACAAGAATGTACTTAGCATTGATTTTCTAATAATAACGATCCCGATGTGCTGAGCCATCAACATGGTTGCCAAGTGTTATTTATGACCTGTGAAACTCATGGAAGCTACTTAGGTTGTGCAGTAATGATGTAGGCCAACACAGTATTCGCCTGTCGCTGTTACTATATTAGCACTATGCTCTTTTGAACCAATTAAGCAAATTAGACTCAGAGAACTGAGTCGTGAGTAAGCTTATTTAGCATCAATTTTCTGTATCCGTTCCTCGTACACAAGGTTTTAACTTTTCTTTGTCTTTGAATGTTTTCAGTAAATAAAAAGCAGTTTTAAAGTTTTCTGTCCTAGATAGAATTAGGAGTTAGGACGATGTGTTATGGGCAAAGATGTAAAAACATTATTTATGTTGGGGCAAATAACTTTTAACAACCTAACTATCCAACAATGAGAGGATAGTTAAGTAACTTATACTGTATCCCTAGGTAGTTTATTTTCTGGTCCTTTTAAGATCAAAAATTAATTGTAAAATAATAATAATAACAATAACAATGAAGAGAATGCTTTAGGAATGTATTGAACACAGTGGCCTGCAAGGCACTGTGTGAAATGGCTTCCATTTGCTTCCTGCTTGTTCTTTGAACTCTTCACCTTGCTGACTCTGTGGCGTGCTCCTGTCTGCCACCATGAGGATTCTTCCCTGGGTTATTTTTTATGTGTTATTCCCTCTGCCCAGAGCCTTGGTCATCAAACCTTCTCATGCCCCACAACTCCTCCTCTTCATGGAGGTCTCCAGTTAACGGTCACTTCTTTGGAAAGTTCTTCTTGGACTATTCTGCCTAAAACACCTGCTCCAGCCCACACTTATGTACTCGTCTCTAATTGCAATCATAGCACTTGTCATAGCCTGGCATTACTTTTTATGTTATTTTCTTTTTTATTTGTGTAACGCCTGTCTCTGCTGTGAAAGCAGGGGCTCAGCTCTTTCATCTCTGCATCAGGAGCAATGCCAGTATGTACTCACTACGCATTCGTTACATAAACAAATTAATGAATTGATGATGGGTTGAAGAAATTATATGTTAATAATGAATAATGATATAGCTATACTTTGAGGTTTGATTTTGCTCACCCAGAAAGATCTCACATCACAGGTATCAGTAAAGGTCTAAAAGGGAGCAATACAAACTATATACAACAGATAAAACATCAAACCCCAAAATGAAATTGAGTAGAGCAGATAACATTAGAAAAGCTGCTCTCCATTCAGCCAGTGTAATTACGAGAGAGGACCCCCCTCAAAAAACAGTTTTTTTTTAAGATGGGCCCCTAGAGTACGGGCTTTCCCCCCTAGGTAAGTGTTCGAGGAACTCATCAGCGTCAGCATACCGGCAAGTGTTGTTGTAAGAGGCTGCATTCCTGCTTCAGTACTTTTTTTCTTTTTTTTTAAGATTCTTTCAGTGCATCTGTCCATTTCATAATGGGTGATTGGCAAGCATACCTGCCCACAGCACGCTGAGTGTTCAGCAGTTTTTGACTGAGAACAGCATGGTCTCCATGCCTCGCCCTCCCTAGTCACCCAATCTCGCCTTGAGTGACTCTTTTTTTTGTTTCCCAGGGTGAAAAAAGTCCTCAAAAGGACACATTTTGCCAACTGGAAGAGATAAAACCAAAAAATATCAGAAGCATTCAAAGACCTCAAAAATCACAAGACCCAAATCTGTTTTGAGCAGTGAAAAAAACATCTCGATAGCCATATTGCATCAGAGAGGACTTGGAAGGTTCCTGAAGTTTACACATGTAAAAATAAATACACATTTTTAAAATAAATACATTTGAGGGTTTTGGGGGGTCCCCCTCAGATATTCTCATTTTGCTTCTGTTAGTTTGGGAGAAAATGAGGTTGAAACCATCGTCTTCTCCAGGAAGTGAAAGCGGTGCATAATTCAGAAAGAAGAAGGAGAGTGACATTTTTCAAATGAAGAAGCAGAGTCAGAATAAACACCTCTATTCATGGAGTCTGGCTTTCAGACCTCCATCAAAGTGCTCTTGGCTCAAAAGCTTTCAGTTCAGTGCTGCCATAAACATTATGGAAAGCTTAATTAACCTCTAGGTTAAACCACTGCCCTTGGCCCTAAGATAGACCCCCAAGAGACATAATGTTTAAGGGTGCTTGTGCTTAGTTTACACTGGAGTCGACATGCAGAATGTAAAGGAAGATTCTAATAGGGAGTGGCAGGAAGAGTCATAGGTCAGTTTTGAGATTTGAAGTGTTTGTGTAGGAAGAAAACTGCAAAGGAATCGAAATTTCGGAATTCCCTAATTGAAGGTATAATGCTGCTTAAAAGAGAAAGTTACAAATGCACAACTCTAACTAAACCCAACCCTGCTAAATTACATATCATATCTACATCCTTTGAGTCACATGCATAGATGCAAAGACATACAAAATGATTTATTTTCATCCAAGTGTGACTAAATGAGATTTAGAAAATGGCTACTTGGTGAGATTATTGTAATGCACTTGAATCAACAATTTTTACGGTAAAGAACATACGTTGTTTTTGATGTATTGTCTGTTTTCCAGTTTGAATAATGCAAAATGTTTTTATTAAAAAAAAAAAAAAAGACAGGCAAATGCTAAGCAGACAGAACCCCATGGTGTGAAATTCATGAGTGTGTTAAAACATTGCATTAAAATCTCCAACAAGAAGAATATGCCTTGAATGTGTGTGCTATATATTTCCCCAAAGCAAATATAATTTGATCCATATTTTCAAACTTAAAAGTTTTCTCTTTATTGAATAAGAGAACATGTGACAAGAATAAACTTTCTTACATCGGCGTCTTTGTTTAAGCTTATTCCATGGTTACATGCTCTTCTCACATCCCGCCCCAATTTCCCGAAAGAGAATAAGCTGATGCATTTTAGAGATATGTTTTTTAAAAATTGTTTCTCTACTGTTTGTAAGTATAATTTATTTTACTTTGATTTTTTAGTCCTTCATGGGAAAATGACATAAAAATCCATGTCATTAATAATGCTTGCTTTTATCTAGAGATGTCCTAATTTGTAAAAGAAAACATGTTTCCTCTAAAATTGATCTATTGGCTAAATTTTTACCATAATTCCCTACAAATCAATTTCTTGATCAACAAATTGTTCTCAGTAAAGGAACACTGGTGTTGTCACCAATGTTGATGGATGCCTGGTAAACAACATTACACTGGTCATCCATTTAAATGTAGTTTTGAGTTACAACGAAAGTTTTCTGATCTATGAGACCAAAATGTTACTTTAGCAAGGATTTTAATATCATGCTATCTAGATGGAAAAAATATTACAGTATCACCAAAAAATTCATTTAATGTCAGTCTTTGACATTGGATATTTTGAAACAATAGTCTACACATCTTCCAGTCTTGCCGTTTACTAGTCTATCATTGCAATCCTCTTTTGTCCTTTCTTCTTTTTTCCTTCCTTTCTTTCAACAAATGTTTTTTAGTATCAGCTATGTGCCCTTGGTTCAAGGGTCATTTATTCTGAAGGCTGGCAAAAAGCACAGGAAATTAAAGCATAATCGCAGTGATGTGTGATGAGTGTAGTAACAGAGCACATACAAGATGGAAATAACATTGGGATCTAACTGAGGCTCAGGCAAACCCCAAGAGGCAAGTGTTAAATACATGAAGGATGATTCAGGCTTAACCCAAGAAAACTGGAGAGGAGAGCAACCCTGGCAGAAAGATGAGCTCTTGGGTGGCCAGGGGAGCAAGAGAAAGAGGAAGAGAAAGGTAAGAGGGGAGGCTGGAGGATTAGGCAGAGAGGCTTGAAAGTTCAGCCCTTTGGGCTTTACCATGAAATTGAGGAGCCAGTGGAAGGCTTACTAGTAGTGGAGTGACATAAGACAGTTTGCGTTTAACCAGAGAGACCCTCTTCATAGGGAGTGTACAATAATGTGCCCTGGGCATTCTTCATGTTGCCTGCCAATAATAGGAAGGAGTCCAGACATCCATTTTCTCCTCCTGTGAGACTCCAGCTTCCTCTCTGTTATAGATCTAGGGTCTCCATTAACTTCTAGGATCTCAAGAGAAGAAGAGTTTAGACTCTTTTGAACCCTGCCACATTGTGTCAGCTCTGCTGGTTGAGTGGGTATCATGTGACTCACGGAAGCCAAGCAAAATTCCCAGTCCCTTTGGATGCTGTCAGTGCCAACGTGACTTCTTGCTCCAGTAGTATTTACACTTGCTGAAGTGGCATATGATCACTGTGCATCTGTTACTGCTTCGGTCTATTCATCTTGGGCAGCACGTTTGCTATTTGCCCAAGGCTGGTGAAACAGAACACTAACCCACATGTTACGTGATGTGGGCTTATTACTTTCAGGTTAGGTCACAGGGATGGCAGAAGTCAAGATTCATGATGAGCCTGCCCCACAAGGCTCAGGAAAACTGCCCAGTGTGAATAGAGTCTCACCTGTGCATGCCCTACTTGTACCGCAGTTGAGAGACCCCGGAAAGGAGCTTGCCCTGGGTTTTATACCTCGGGGGCAACAGGATAAATTGAGCTAAAGCGCTGAAGGACATCCTGTTCCTAGGAGAGACCGGAATAGGCCTGTGCTATACAGTTATTACAGAAATTGGAATGGTCAACCAATTTCTGATCAGCTCTCCAAAAATGAATGCCACAAGAGATAAGATAGACAAGTGGGACCTCATCAGCACAGGCCATTCCTTCCTTACCTCTGGATGCTACATTTCCAGCATGTTCTGCAGTTATTCCTAAGCAAGAAAGTAGGGGGAACTGGCTCCGTCCAAGGCCACCTAAAGAACTTACATGCAGTACCCAACACAATGGCCAAGCCCTTCAAGGTTAATCTCTTTTTATTGTGCCTCTGAGCTTCCTCCACCAGCATAAGCACCCTCCTGGATGGTTAGACAGCTGCAGTTTTCTTTGGTGGTGCGACAGGACTGTGGGCTTTGAAGTTTTGTTCAGTCCGTTAACTGGGGAGCACCAGCTGCTGCGGGGAACTGAGGCCCTCCTTGTGAGGTGAGGGGGCCTGTGAACCCCACCCTGGCCAATCAGGAGGAAGTTGAAACTTCTCATAAACACATTTGCAACCAAATCACTCTGATGGAGCACAGCTATGGGAAGGAATGTCTTAGCATACTCTGGTATGGTGCCCCTCCGAGAAAATTGTGCGGTGAAGTGAGGAAGGCTGAGGCCTCTTGCCTGGCTGCCAGCCTAGGAGCTGGAATGGACACACTCATTCTTCAAGGAAAGCAATATCTCGGCTGTGCCCAGTGGAAATTCCTCATACTCTAACAGGCCCAAGCTCTAGACAGTGTAGCATCTTGCAAGCATATTTGCTCATCAAAACTGTACTCGAAAGGTCTCAATTCCACCACCCCTAATACTCAGTTCTATGACATCCATTTTCTTTTTTTGTTCCCACTCTGTGCTTTCTTTCTCTCCCTGTCCCCCTCGTCTCCTAGAATTTTATACCCTTTTCTGACCACTGGCCCATTGATTGGACCATGCTGGATTACCCTGATAGTTCTCCTGTTGTTGAATCTCTGGGAACTAAAAACAGAACCCAGGGATATTAATGCTCTGCTCTAAATCTCAAGGAGCCAACCCCTTTGGTCTCCATGTCTTCTGCTTCTAAGTTCAGTCAAAGATAGGTACTCCTAAGATTGCTGGAAGTTGGCAAAAAGAAAGGAGAATCCAGATATTTATTTTCCTCTCCCTGTGTGCCAGAGATACCGGGATGGCTACATCTCCTCTACACCCTGCTAGAGATACCTGCTGTGGTTCCAGATTCTTTTATATTTTTATGTAATCTTAACAATTTCTTTTACTTATTAATAGTATTTCTATTTTAAAGATGTGGGGTACAATTCAGGGTTAGCTACGTAAGTGGTCATCATGCAGGTAAAGTTTGGGCACCCTTATTGATGTTATGTGTTTCTTCTTCCTCCCCTGGCAGTATCCCACTACTGCCACTCCCTTCCTCATAGAAGTATGGTAAATGTTCAAGGTCTGCTTATGAATGAGTACATGTAGTCCTTAGATCTTTGTTTCTGTGATAGATCACTGAGTATTATAGACTCTAAATCGATCCAAGTTGCTGCGAAGTCTAGAATTTTGTTTTTCTTTATGGCTGCTTAATATTCCATCTTGTATATGTACCACAGTTTCTTTATCCAGTCCACTAAACAGCAGGTTCCATGTTTTTGCTATTGTGAATTATGCTGCAGTAGACATGCATGTGCAGGTATCTTTTTTACAGAGTGGTTTGAGTTCCTCTAGATATATTCCCAGAAGGAGGACGACTGGGTTGTACAGAAGGTCAATTTTTGGATCTTTTACAAATTGCCACAATGTTTCCCACAGAGGTTCTACTAGCTTATACTCCCACCAACAGTGTAGAAGCATTCCCTTTTCCCCACATCCTCTCCAGCACCTATTGTTTTTTGAGTTATTACAGAAACTGGAATGGGCAACCAATTTCTGATCAGCTCTCCAAAAGCGAATGCCATAAAAGATAGACAAGTGGGACCTCATCAAACTGAAAAGCTTCTGCAAAGCAAAAGAAACCATTAATAGAGCATGGAGACAGCCCACAGAATGGAAAAAATATTTGTCAACTGTAAATCTGAGAAAGGCCTAACATCCAGAATCTACAAGAAAATCAAACATGCCAAAAGGAAAAAAACAGACTACTCTATTAAAAAGTGGGCAAAAGATATGAATAGACACTTCTCAGAAGAAGACACACGGGCAGCCAACAGATATATGAAAAAAATGCTCAGCCTCACTCACCCAAAAAATGCAAATTAAAACCACACTGAGATACCACCTGACTCCAATCAGGCTCCAGATTCTAACAGAGGCCTGTAGCCCATGAAATCTATTAACACTGTCTCCACCCTCTTTGTCTCCATCCTAGAATGGGAAGGAGCTTTCTGGTGCTGCTAGCCTTTGGTTTGCCTCTCAGTTTTTTCATGATTCATGTAATCAATTCCCTGCTTTATAAGTTTAGTTCCCAGTACTTTAAATGATTTCTGTTTTCCTGATTGGTCCCTAACTGATACAGATTTTATATACAATAAAAATAATGAGACAACAATTCTGTGGGGAAAGAAAGAGGCGTGGAAAAGGTCTAGGATTCTAGACGCTTACCTGATTGCAGAGGCTGTACTATGTTTGATACAATAGTTTCTCTAATGAGAAAATACCTCTACAGAAGAATATCTAATATCATTGGGATTCTAGACACTTACACTGGGATTCTAGACACTTACCTGGTTGCAGAGGCTGTACTTTGTTTGAAACAATAGTTTCTCTAATGAGAAAATACCTCTACAGAAGAATATCTAATATCATTTTGAAATAGCCATCAAAAGTCCAATGATAGAACTATGATGTCATCTGCACATGAGGAAAGACATTGTGAAAGAAATGTGAGTTACCCTTGTGAAATATAATCTTGAAGTTGTAATCTTGTAAAATCCAAGTAATTTTCCTGTTAGTCTCACCTTTTGAGTTTTAAAAAAGTAAGCAAAAAGAATTAAGTATCAGAAGGAAGGAAGACTTGCTTTTCATTGTACATAGCTTTTGAAGCTACTCTTACGCATTTTACTACATATACTTGCTACTTTTCTAATAAAGTTGTATGAAAGAAACTTGCAAAGTACAAGAATCAACAGAAGCAAGGGGCAGCCACTGGAGCTACCCTGTGCCCCAGTTATTCCCTAATGCAACAGTTGGATGACTGCATCTCATTTGTGAAGGCCTGTATTGTCTTTTTCATTTAGGTGTAAGACTTTCTTAAGAAGTAATTTGATCTTGTTAAGCAGTTGAGGATGAAACAATTTATCCTGCAGTTCAGCATATACGCAGTACAATATTAGACTATGTTAGCAGCAAGACAATATTTCCAAGGAAATATTTCCTGCTCTACTCTCTTGCATTTAGATGCCCATACAAATAGTTCTCACTAATGCTAGATACACCAATGGATGCTCATGTAAAATAACATGAAATATCATTGATATGGCCCAGATTCCACATTGCAACAAAGCTGTAAAAAACTATCGTTGTATCAAAAGTGTAATTTCAGAGAAGACTCTCTACTCTTACTTGAAATAGTGACCATTGTTTAAAAGGATTATTAAATTATTCTTCCCTTTTAAAAATAGAATACATTATGAGACAAGGCATAAATGTATATCTATACCATCTATATCCCTATATTTATCTATGTATGCATGCTGGAACCAAAAGAAGATATGACAAGAGATTATATGAAGAAGCAGATTTGAAATTTGACTGTCTTGTATTAAGCCAGACATTAGAGAATTTTGTAAAAATATAAAACAATGTTGCTTTTCTCACTCACTAAAATTTTTTTTTGTAATGATGTGTTTATTTTTAATAAAATGTATTATCTATGTTGCTATACAGTGGATATATTACTTCTTTGAAAGGGAGTATTACATATTTTAAATTTTCTGTTTTAACTTCTATATCTGTAAATATTGGTAGATATAACACAAATAACTCTTTAGAGTCCTCAATAATATTTAACAGCGTAAATGAGTCTTGAAATTTAAAAAATTGTTGAGTACCAGTGGTGCGGAAGAAAGCCATCTGCTTATTAGAAACTGTTAAGCAAGAAATAAACTCTATTGAGTTTCTGACATTTTGTATATGTGGGTGTAAGTGTTGCAGCATTTAACTATATCCTATCTAATGTAAACCCTTGAGATATCTACCCAGCCCCTAAGAATGAGATATACATTTAATTGAACTTTTCTATAGCACTCAATTGATGCAGACTTGAATATCTTCATGTCTAAAAAGAGCAAGTTGATGGTAGCTAAAAAATAAAGATTAGCCAAATCGAAAAGGTTTTGAGAACTTCTGAAAATGAAAATTGCTAGTATTCTTTAGGGACAAAAAAATAATTTAATTTCTACTAAACTCTGGTCAGGAATCATCGTGTGTAAATGTTACTTTTAAGCCAAACGTGAGTGTTTGCATGTGTTAACATTTACATTATTTGATTCCAAGCTTCTCAGCACTTTGGTATGAAAGCACATATTTTTGTGCTTATGGCCTTACTGTAAGGCAATGAAAATGATATCTTGTTGTTGTTTTCTGTCACATCAAATTAATTGATCACTTTATTTACAATAGTAAACAGTGTAACCAAAATGGTATATTTGGGTTTAGAGGTATCTTGGACTGAAAATGGTTTTGAGGAACAGTATTTCTTTTCCTTTCTTTGTCAGATGTATGATTGAGAGAATGCAATTATCTAATTCTGTCTGCATTCATATAAGACATATAAGACAGATATTTTACCATAATCCTATATCCAATCACTATATTATTTAAAGACCACTGACTGGGAAGAGGAAAATGCAGCTTCTATTGTTTACGTCCTCGATGCATGCTTCCTCTGAGAGGGGAAAAATGGAAAAATTAATTTATGGGCTATCTATATTTTGTTCATTTGTCAACTTTTCTCTTTATATCAGTCACAACTGAAATCAGCAGCAGATAGACACCTGGCCAAATTGAAACAGATGTGAGCTAAAACTTTGATGGTCCAGCCTCATTCTGGTAGAGCTCTGTATAATGTGTTCATAACTTGGAAGATTTATCTTGAGGATATTCCATGATAGTTCTTTTCAATTATGCTCAAGCTACACATTGAGGTAGTTCATGTCATCTGATTCTCTGTCAGAATGTCCTAGCTGATGGCAGATAATGTAAAAGCAGGGAGGTTTGGTGGAGCTGTGTGGTTTCTCTGTCCTCGGCTATATTCTACACGCAAAGTAAATAGAAGAAAACAGCACCCTAATATCTATTAAAGGGACCAAAACATGCTAGATAAGGCACTGTCCAAGGAGGGTGCTAAGGTTTATTTTCTGTTAAAATTTTCAGACGTCTTTGTTTAAATTCATATTGTCAGCTGTAGTTTATTTGGAGTGATAACTTAATTACAAATATTTATTATCCTTAACCATTGTGAGAGAAAGAGAGAGAGCAACAAAATTATGTAAAATCTGTCATCCATGGCATTTTGGGAGTGAATAGTTTTCTGGTATGTGCCTGGAACTCTCCAAAGTGGCTTATGTATTTAAATTTTTATTAGTCCTCACCACAGTCAAAGAGGTAAATACCATTTTCCTCCTCGTTGCAAAATAAGGAAAGTAAAGAATAATAGTTAGCAATCTGTCTGAACTCCTCCACCTCAATTGTATTGTTCCTCCAATAGTGTTACCATCCAGCCATTCTCTAAAGCCCGAAACTGGGGCTTCCAATGACTTCTCTTCAAGCTCCCTTTTCCTTCACAAGTCTTATTCATTTACCTCCCCAATGTCATTGCTAGAGATAGCATTCATTCCCTCAGTTGCTGGCTGAAATAAATCATCAACTCTTGACTGACCCACAGATAAACTTTTCCAACCTGTCTTCCTGGCTGTTTGACTCTCTCCAATCCATTTTTGACACTGGCAACAGGGTGATCTTTCTAAAAGGGCAAATTGTATAAGGTCATTTGCCTGCTTGAAACACTTCAGTGGTTTCCTGTTAGCTACAGAATAAAATCAAACATCTAG